>JAODFW020945620.1:0-10889 GCA_027575235.2 Palythoa mutuki
ACATTATAGCTTACGTTTAATATTGTACATGTAAATACCTCTTAAAATGGCAAATAAATGAACTGAACTGAACTGAACTTTTAAACTTTTATGCCATTTTAATATATAGTAATGCTATACTTCTAATCACTTCGTTTCAACCTTTTGGTTTTATCAAACTAGCACAAATTACCATAGAGACCTTTGTATTACCTATCATTAGTATTGGTACGCTTTAATGCTTTCTTTGTTACATAGCTAGTCCATGTATACAAATACTTTGTTAGCAATCCATCGTCAATTCCAACGGCGTTCACAACAAGGGAAGCAGTACATCTAACCTGAATCTTGACAACTCCTTTGTAATTTCAGTCCGCTTACATCTTACTATGCTAAAAAATTTCATGTAATTTATGTAGAAACGCTGAAATGCCTTGAGAGAGCTTAGTAACGTGAAAATTCAGCTCCTGCTAACTGGCAATTACACCTACCGAGTGCATTCCCGGATGTATAACTTGGGTGGGTGTCTGATTCTTCTAGTGACACAACATTAAAGGATGCCAGAGGGGTAGAACCCGGCTGGGTGGAAATCATACCACGAAATCTAGTCACATTCCAAGTGCGAACATGGTTATATTCTGAGCAAACTATAAGCAAAAAAGAGTTAGCACTATAATTATCTTCTAGTTTGCAATTCCAAATTCTTATTACCACTTTTCAAATCAAACTATGAAAGAAAACAACAAGGCATTTGAGTCAAGAATTTACCTTGTCAATATTCAGTCAGATGAACTTTCTTCTTTTATCTTATGATAAAATATTGTAACCATCAACATCACCATCAAAATTCTATGTTTCAATTTTTGCTTGAAAAAGCAGATGAGAGTCATTGATTCCCCCTGGATGGGACACTAATCCATCGCAGTTTACTCCCAGCAGAAACTGGTACACAAATGTTCAACACTCGGCTGAGCCGGGGTCAAACCTGGGACCTTGTGGTTAGAAGGCAGAGATCTTACCACTGCGCCAATCACGCCGTTGAGTACATTCATAAAACTTGCCTGATACAAGGTGTTTCTCACTCAACATGACCTTGACCACGGTGCTTCGGTGAACTGTAAATGTTTGGAATAGTTGCGGCCCACTACCCACAGTCTCTGGGTGTTGAACAATCACTCTCACGATTCCTGAACTGGTGCCGTACGCAATTTCTATCCAATTTCCACTCAGACCTATAATCATAAAATAATACACTGTGAACTGAACTGTAGACATGATACCATTTTTTCAGTAATTTTTGAACTTCATTCCTATCACTTATCACATAACTGGTACACTGCTCAACAATCAGGCCTTGCTGTAGGCCTGCCTATGCTGGTGAACCAAGCTCGCCAGCATACTGAAACAAAGTAGGTATTGAATTAACAAGAGGCAACAGAATTGCCTTATTAGTGCCAGTTCTTAATGCACTGTTGTTATATCCTCTCACATTTGAGATTTCACTTTCACTTTTTTCAGATAGACACCCCACCCCATAGATGCCAATCTCCAAATTTTTGCCTCTCTCCAGCTTAGCAAGCAAAATCCCCTGCCTAACTGGAATTTCTCTAATCGAAATATAATAAAATTATGTTTGGTAATTTTCAAAATATTATAATAGATCATATCTAACTGAGTATTAGCGCCCACGTAAGCACCCAACCCCCTTTTCAGACAAAATTTTTTGTACATGGTGGTTTTTTAAAGGGAACCTTGGCTTTCGAACAATATTGATCTCAAATTAGAGCTTTTTTTTTACTTGCTTCTACACTAAAAGCTTAAATTTGATAATTCTCTATATACAGCTTGTGCCAAGCGATTTGTTTTTTTATTTGGGTCAAATTTGTTTTTGCACTTATACTGTAATTCTGGAGAAATGTTTCTTACAGCAGTCGGATTTGAAAGTTTTTCTATGAAGGGAGAAGAGAAACACCCAGATTTTATGGTACATTGCAGCCAGCAACTCCTCTGTTGGATCCAGAAACAGCAACATCATCAGGAGGAACCACACCGGCCAGTTTCGGGCCCTTTTCCTCAACTGCATTCCAGTGTGGCGGGACCCCTCCCTTTAGGAAGTGTCATTGCTGGTGCTGGCTGTGTGGCGAGTTCTCATTCAAGCTAAGCATTATCATCGCTCTTTAGCTAAATCCATAGCGACGCCTTCTCAGCATTCTGAGTTCGGCTGCAGAGAAACCAAAACGGTGTCTAAAGATGTTTAACAACTTTCGCTGAATAAAGCCATGGGCACCTACAGCTAGGTGGTAATATTCCACGTTCCATGACTGGGCCCTGCATTCTTCCATAAGGGTTTTGTACCTCTCTTCCTTTCTGATCTCAGCATTACAAAATTGTCCTCCCAAGGCACTGTTAACTCTAAGAGGATTGCACACCTAATCTCTTGACTCCACACAATAATGTCCGGTCGCTGAGTTGTTCCGACCAGGGGGAATTCCAGGAAGCTTTCCAGATCGGCTGCTAGTTCCCAATGACCTTTCCACCTTTTATCTAGTACCTGCAATTTTTCTGCTGGTTTTACTTGTTTTCTTGCACCTGCTTTATGGAAGGTCACTTCGGCTCGCTAAGAAACTGCCGGTACTTTGCCTTGATTAATCTGGTCTATCTTATCCTTACGTGCCTTCACCAGGACTGCAAGGAATTGATCATGACGCCAAGTGAATCTGTCAAGGGTGAGCTTGCACTGGGATAGTATATGACGAACAGTCCCCTTTTCACCACACCTTATAGGTGGCACTCCTCGACTTCTTTGCTTTAAATTTCATGTGCGACCAAGTGATAAGTTCATCTAGTCGTGCTAGGACCCTATCAGTTGCACTCATTTGCTTCGATAGGATCGCAATATCGTATATAAATGCCGTCATTGTTGTCCTTACAAGGGTGCTGTCACAGTTCGTAGATCTAAGAAGCATTTCCATCACCATAACAAACAGGATGACCGATACTGTGCAACCTGCTGCAATACCTACTTCCAGTCGCTGCCAGTCGGTAGTGAATTTGCTTGTCGTGAATCGCATTTTAAAGGTGCTGTAATACTCCATCAACATGGTTTCTAACTTCTTTGGGATCCAAAAGAAGTCCATAGCTGTTTGTATCAACGCACGTGGAACAGAGCCATATGCATTCGCAAGATCAAGCCAAATGATTGATATCTCTTCTTTCTGTTGTTTTGCAGTCTGGATTGCCTCCGGGATAGCAAAAGCATGTTTCACACAACCCAGTATTCCTGGGATACCCGCTTTTTGTACTGACTCGTTTATGACGCCGTTTTTCTGCACAAATTCAATGACCCTATTTGCGATCACGCCAAACATGTTTTGCCATCAATATTGAGCAACGAGATTGGGCGGAACTGGCCAAGTTCTTTTGCATCCTTCTCTTTTGGCAGATAGATCCCCTCTGCAATGCACCACCTTTGTGCAACACTTTTCTTTCTCCACATCTCGCGTATTAGCATAAACAATCGTGCCCGTAGACGTGGGCATTTTTTATAAACCTTGTAACCAACTCCATCGTTCCCAGGTGCACTCTTTGCTCTTGATTTCTTTACAAAATCATCCACCTCTTTCTTCTTAATATCCCCTCAGTTGAACGGTATCCCAGGCTCAGCAGGTCTACGAGTTCCATGAATTTCCGGCATTTCTACCTCCCTCTTTGGGTCGCTGTACGTACACCTCAGGTGGTTTTCCAATTCCTCCTTAGTGCATTCCAGATTTCCACTCTTACTTTCTGTAAATATACCTTTAGCAAATTTATATGGATTATTGATGAAATTGCGTCTGCACCTGCGTCTTTCTTTCTTTCTCTGCATCCTTCTCTCGCTCCTCATAATCTGTCGATGCTGTTTCTTCACGTCTTCATAGAGTGCCTTCAGTCCCTCTCTCTCCTCAGGGAGCGCCTCCTTCCATCTTGCCCTCAACTTCTTTTTTTCCCTCTGCATGGCTGCAATTTTCTCCTGTCGTCTTGATAACTGCGACCCTTTCCCCTCCACTATCTTTTGCTTTCCTACATCTAGCCCGAACCTCTTCTTGCCCTCTTCATAAACTATCTCTGCCAACTTATCCAACTTTTGCTCTGTGCTCCCCATGCAACGATCTTGAAAACTTGATCGTCAAACTGCTTATAACTTACTGCGTCATTTGCCCTTGGCCACTTCATTTTGGGTTTCCTTTGTCCATAACATCACTAGTCTTCACTAGTATTTTGATTGTGTCTGTAGTGCTCGATAAAATCTCTAGCCAGCCTGTCACTAAAAATTGTTATCTACTATGCTGCCCCTCAAAAAATATCACTTCAAGGTAGCAACTTAAAATAACAGACTGTTCATAAAAAATTATTCTATCAGCTTTTACTATATATGATGAAATTTCAAGAAATGTTTTTGGAAATGGCAAGCATTTAATGAAATCCTTGCATTCATGCGACAAGCTTGGCTGATTAATAATCTTACCCCTGAAGAAAAAAAAAGTATATCAAAAGAAAAAAATAGCTCAAGTCAGGAATATATTTTAAAATAGAGAAAACATTTTATAGCTTTAAGTTCGCAACTCCTTTAATAAATAGCTTGGAATAAAAATATGAAAAAACTTTTAAATCCGTTGTTAGTGGGTGGTAATTAACATTAACAGTATTAGCAATCGAAAAATAACTAATTCAAAAAGTTGACAAAAAATAAAACAAAGTACTACATTTCTGAATGAGTGAACTAACATAGCTGAGTTCCAAAGCATTTACGAAATGCTACATATTTCGTACTATTAATTTTATCCTTTCTCCGATGCTTCCAGTGGAAGTTTTTTTCACAATAAATCAGTTGATTAAAGATTGAAAAGAAGATGCAAATCATCGAGTTGTCGCTGACGTTCTTCAACCATGAAGCTCAGAAAAATCCGTAAGTTTCAAACAATAGTTCAGTTAAAATTCAATTATACAAAAGGCGGTTCAGAAACTTCCAGCCCTTGCTTGCTGCTTGCTAGCTTGGCCAGGTATCCTATATTTCTAAATTCTTTCTCTCATGCCATGGTGGTGTAGTGGTCAAAACGGTTCCAACAATGACAGACATCAAGACACTGCTGACAAACAAACAATATTACTTGATATACAGAAAGTGGTAATCTCCAAGGTTTAACGAAATTTAAAGTTATAAAAGTTTTATTGCAAAAGAGAACTTTTCTCCATTGACATAATACCCTGTTTTCCAGCACGTTGCTATGCCAAATATTGTGATAAATGTTTCCCTCTGAGAAAACAACACGATGCTCAAAAATGCAAATAACATAACTAAACATCAAGAAGGCCATAAGTCTTAGCATTATAGACGTAGGCTAGCTCTTCACATATAGCAGTCAATCTTTTCACGTAACAAATGCCAACAAAGTGGCCTTATTAGTTACGGTTCCCCACAATTATAAAATTCAATGCATCATGCTTAGATACATCTACCTTTGAGATTTCACTTTGTTCAGAATCACACCCCACCCAATAGATATCAAGTCTCCAGCTTTTGGACTCTATCTCCAACTCTCCTGCCCAGCAAACAAAATCTTATGTCTATAACTGGAATTCCTCTTCTTGAAATAAAATATGCTGGTAATTTTCAAAATACTCGAGCTTTTGTAAAAAGGCCTAAATCAAAAAATGCATCACAAGGAAAAAGAAGATCACGTCAGTACTAGAATATTTTGAATTTGAGAAAACATTTTAAAACTTTAAGTTCAGAACTCCTTTTATAATGAATAACTTGGAAAAAATATGAAATATGAAAAACAAAATTTGAAAAAAAATATATTATGCCACTGATGTCAACAGAATAATGCTACCATAACTGAGAGTTAAATATTTATCTCGGAAATTTCCAGTTCTCGGATTTCATACCTCCTGTTTCTTAATTCAATTTACAGACGTAGGGTCAAGGATGCTATCAACATAAGACTTCATTCCAATAACATTTTATAGGGATAGTTGAATAGACATTCTCCAAGAGTGGATGCCAACAATAAAAAAAACACAAGCGGCAAAGCGAACATCATGTGCACATCTGAGAAAACGTAATTTTTATTGAAATGCACCAATCACATTTGATCTAAATGCACCAATAGAATTCGATTGAGGTGCACCTATCACATTTTATCCTGTGATAAATAAACGCTGTATGACTAATCAATCTCATTGCCTCATGAAGACTAGCAGTATGCAGTCGAAATTCTATCCTGTAACCAAATCATGAGACAAAACGTAAATTCTTATCATCATTGTTACAAAATATTTACTTAGATATACTAAAACAAATTAATTCGATTTTTAAATGACCTTACATTATCCTATAAATCATAGTCAATTAAATTAGGTCAAACGCCAAAATGGGTCTTGAGAAGTTTCTCAAAAGTCTATTCTAGTGGCAAATCGAATGACATCGGGAAGGTTATTCCAGAGTGGCGATCCAGTTGCTGTGAAACTTCGAGCGTGTTGAGTGTTTTTATCTTGGTTGGTTGCACAGGATTTTGCCAGTTGATCTCAAATTCTGTCTACATGTGTTCTTGTTCGTGATAACTTAGAGATAAACAGATATTGTATACTGGTGCGAGTCCATAAATGGCTTTAAAAGTTATAAGTAAAACCTTAAAATGAACAACAATGCAAAAATTTACTTACACGTCTTTGGAGTAAGATAGACACTAAGTGCAGTTACCATGTCACCGTTGGGATCCTTGTACAGTTCAGTCACCAATAAATCGTTATCTTTCATCCTTAATGGAAACTTTTGCATGTCTGAAACATACAAACAGAATTGTCAACAATTCTCACTCAGTTTACAAGAAAAACAATTTCCATAAGTTTATTTATCACAATAAAAACGTATAATGTACACATGATGAAAATAGAGTGAGATGATAAAAGCAATCTAAATGCAGAGTCAAATTTAACATAGGTTTGTTGTCTAAAAGATAATATTAACAAGTCATACAGTTCCCTCAGAGCACTCTACAACTCGCCTGTTATAATATTAACAATTATTCTGAATCCGCAAAGATATTTCCCAAAAGGTTTATATTCAATGAGGACATGAAGCTCTGTGGCCTAAAAGCCCAAAATACCCCAGATACCCAGATAGAGTAAAGTGAAAGGCAATCTGTGGCCTAAAAGCCAAAGATACCCCAGATAGAGTAAAGTGAAAGGCAATCTGTGGCCTAAAAGCCAAAGATACCCCAGATTGACCAAAAGAGAGCTGACAAAGTTAGCTGCGCTATTTTACTCTATATTGTGCATCGTTTCAGTATGTTGAATCTCACTGTTTTGTCTCCTTCACAGGGTGTAAAATTTCAGTCTCACCGATGTAATATATGGATCCATTGCAGCAGCCTAACAGGAGAAAGGATCCAGCTGTATCATAACTTGTAATGGGGACAACATCTTGGATCTGAAAACAATAACAACATTTGTAACATAAAAAATAAATAACAAAAACACTGGATGGAATAAAACATTGTTCAATGTGTAAAGGTTAACTATGGTTTTTTTACCACATTCACCTGCTATGATTTGGAAGTTACTCGGTTTGCTTAAAACCTGGAAGTTCCATAATCTGATACTTGACTATGAATCTGTTACTTGCAGACGGCAAGTTCTTTCTACAGTGCATGACATGTAAAGTGAATGAGAAATGTTAACCTTGTGTCCACTTAGAAAATGTTGCTTTTAAAAGCTAAATTTACAAATTAAAATTATTTTTTCCGAGTTAGGTCACGAAGGTATTCAGTAGTTGGTCAAACCTGCCAGTGTTGAGTCATGGAATTCCAGACACCAACTTTTCCAGTGTGGCTTGTGCCAACAAGCTGAGAACCAATAAAAAATAGGGCATCAACCGGAACAGTGAGATCAAATTGACCTAAACGGAAAAAAGGAAAAAAAAACACTGGTTATCAAAATAATAAAGTTTCAAGACCAACTGACAAAGACAATCAAAATCAATAATATTGTTATTACCCTTTCGCAACTCCTATATTCGTTATATTCGTTTGTACAACTTTTATCTGTATTTTCCTATATTCTTCCAAAAGTTACACGGCAAAACTTCTGTAACCAGTGTGTTACATAACCTAGGACCCGAAAACCTGAGTCTCTAATACTCATCTCAGGAGAAAAAAACGAAACCTATACCACATGAAAGCTTACCTATTTAGCTTTCCAAAAGTGTCTTGGCAGACATTCAGGGCGGTAGCTTTCCTCAAGAAATTCAACTTTGAAGAGATGTCACTTCAAGCCGCCAACTACCGCCACGTTACAAACACGTCTCTAAAGATAGCCTGACTCACTCATGATATCATGATCCAAAACTTTTGAAAGTTGCCTTATCCTCAGTAAATCGTAAATGTAAGTCTCGTGTTATCTTACTGGTAAATTTGAAATGTTTTCTTTGATATTTATCAAATAGATTCAGTTATTTTGCTTAATCTAAACTCCCGTCAAAATTATAGCGCCGTTATTCTGAATCTCATGAATTAATCTAAATTTCTTAACTTAGTCGAAACGTTACACTGATGGCAGTGAATCCAAAAATAGAACTCATATTTGCTTTAATACTTCAGTTAAAGTTGATCAATATTGCAATGGTGTCATATCATGTGCATGTAAATATTAATTACCAGTACATTGTAATACTTTACCTTGCTAGCTTTGAGCGACATTGTTGTGGAATTGAGCTTATTTGTGCTTTTTCACATTCTTTGTAAAAGTTTTCCAAATCACATAAATGGCAACTGGTGCAACAAGATGTGTTGTTTTACCACAATATTAATCTACAGCTTACCAATTTCAAACTTGACATATCCATGATCAGTATTGGTACAACTCCACAACCTGATTTTATTTCCTGTAGCAGCATGAGTAAACATATAAAATTAATATTTACAACGTTACAACGTAATATTATGCTTTGAATAGATGATAATATACCACCCATTTTGAAGACAGAATATATGCTACCAGATTAGTAAAACGAAAATATATCAAAGTAAATAAAAACAATGAAAGCTTTCTGAAAGAGATTTTTCATTTCCATGACTAAAAACAGCAATTGTTGAAACTAGCTAGAGATTACAAAGCTATTAACACTAATGTGACTGGCACGCAGAGGCCTCAAAATTATTTACCAGGTCACAAGTTAGCCCATAAAACCTCTCTGAACTACTGCCTCATTGCAGGAACAGAGCAGTCAATGTCAACTGCATATTTGTATCCCAACAACTACATCACAATACTACACGCGTGTACAGAAGCCCTATAATGGGTTTACAGTACTTCTAATATGTACAGCACACACGTTGTAGTTATCGTGGCGGCCTGTCTACACTAATTTTACCTGCTGATACAGCAATCATCTTCTCTCCCAATGAGCCTGCCATTACTTTGGCATTGAGGGCCACGTGCTCCACACAATTCTCGAGGTATGGAGTAGTAAACACAAGCTCCCAGCCGGCTGAATCTTTTAATCTACAAACAGATGGGTATATTGTAACATATTTAGTATCACATTATTCACTATTTGTAAATTTGGGGATCCCAATTGTATGTCATGACTGTATGTGTTGTCAAACAATTACCAGACAAAAACCATGGCCTTGGGGAACGGGCAGCTGCTCCCTTTTCTTGCTATATGTAAATACTATTTTAAAGAAAAGCTGGTAAACTTAGATAATATAATCTTTGAGATATTTTTCATACTCAAGAAACAGTATGAACACGAAGTTAAAACTCAAACCCTCTTAATTACAAATTTTGTACAATTTCAGCCCTGCTGTCTGATCGTCCCTTAAGATGTACAGTACCCCAATCGAGAAGTTAAGCAAGATGTATACCTGTCACATAAAGCACAAACATGTAATGATCAAGCCATTTACAGTTGAACCCTAATGTATGAAATGAAGACAATGGGAGGCAATAATGACGGAGTACTTACAATGTTTACAAAAACAATTAATGTTAATCACCCAATTTCTTTTGCTATCAAATTTCCAACCTTGAATATTTACATAAAAAATGCAGTAAGTCATAACCGATTCATTCCTTGTACAGAGAATGAAGAACTAAAGCTGCAGTTTGTGCTAACTTTTGAGCTTGGACCAGCACTGGTGAATGAATTGAAATTGGAGTAATAGATGACGTAGGGCTGAAGGGTCGGTGAACTTGATTCCTCTCAAAAAATTCAAAACATGAACCTCTTGGACTGTATTTTTCTGCATTCTGTAGTAAGAATTAATGTATTTTGACTGAAAACAAGTATCTTTAAACCCTGAAATCACAATTTATTGCAAACACTTTAAACCAGAAACCCAACAGGTCAGAACGATTATTGATCTCGTACAGAGTAGACAAATTTGCGTCTCCTCCCATGAATTCGTGTTTAGCTAAAACCTTGTTTCATTAATGAATTGCCAATCCAATATTTTTATGAGATGCAACACGGAGCCAATTCTAATGCCATAAAGCTTTAATAAAACTTGTCTGCTTGTTTTTGTTGTTGTTTGGTTGATATCCTTTGTATAAGTCGACCCTGAAACTACAAACCAAAAATTCGGGCGAAATTCTCTGCCTATATACCAGGATTTATGGTATTTCAACGATGAGTTTTATTTTGGTAAACCTCCATTTTATACAGTTTTGTTAACTAACTAGTCAGCAAATTCAGGCATAGTAACGGTACTTATTGACAACTATATAAATATACATATTCATATACATATACACTCTACATATCCTATAACACCACCCCACACTTATCAAAATCTTACTACTACTACTACTACTACTACTACTACTACTACTACTACTACTACTACTACTACTACTACTACTACTAC
>JAODFW020945708.1:0-10884 GCA_027575235.2 Palythoa mutuki
CTTTCCAGCATATTTTCCACTCTATACTATTATAATTCCATCCTCTACTATTATTGGTCTATCCGGATCTTTCCATTCAGTCTGTACTTTTATTCAAGTCTATACTATTATTGGTTTACCCAGGACTTTCCACTCTATACTATTATTATGCTCTGTATGATTATTCGGAACTTCAGAGTAAAATGTAACACAGAGATAACACACAAATAAAAGCTTGCCTCCCAAGATTTACTAGTCCAGCAAGTGGACAAGTGCAAAAAATAAAAAAGAAACTGCTTTCAAGATATTTTATTTGTTCAAGATCAGAGTGGACAATATCCAATTTCAAATGCTATTTAATGTCTTTCTGACTGCCACAGCACTGTCAGTTGTAAAACACACTAATAACAGCACTCTTGCACTACATCTTAACAACAGGATGACAAATGAACATGCATTTTGTGTTTTTGTGCTCTGTCAGTGGATAATTAAGTGTAAGCATCCGTAGCACAGACATGCACACGACATGCACAGGTTCTACATGGACTAACCACAAGGCATGAATTTTAAATGATGCATATCAATAACAGGCTAATTTTGCTTTGTTTAGAATTCATGTCTTTATAGTGAGTCCATGCAGAACCTGTGTATGTCTTGCTCATACTCATGCAATTCTACTCACCAAGCAAAAGCAACTTTACTTTGGGCATCCATTGTAAAATATTGCTCATCTCCTGACAACGCTCTCATCATTCCAAAATCACCAATTTTGACCTGGAAAAGCATTTAATAAAGAAGTTAATGGGTATAAGCAAAAAAAAAAAAAAACAATTTCCCAAAGTAAAGCCATGGTTTATACATTAAGTTACAATATTACAGCAGTTCCAGGGCATAATAGCATGAAACTACCAGCTTTGACTATCTCGACATTAGACTCTACATCTGAAAATTTTGCAATTATTTTAAAATGAAGAAATGTATTCATACAAAAATTACAAATTAAACAAGTTCTATTAAATATTACAAAAATTACAATCATGATATATAGTTAGCAATACAGTACCTGATTTAGACCAAAATTGCATTTGTACCATTCATACTGACGTCAATTTTTATTAAAAACTACTGTAGCTATGGTTATTCCACATTATCATGCTATTAGGCACAATCTAAAATAAACTGTCATCAGTCAGAGCAGTTTAAAAAGAGATTAATGGCAACAAATGTACATGTATTTTAATAAACACATTCTAAAATAAACATTAGTCGAGCAGTGTGAGGTTAATGGTGAAGTGAAAGAGATCTAAACTTTTACGTCTGCTCACCAACTGAAATAAATAATTCAAAACTCTGGTTTTTGTAGTTCTAAGCAGTACTCAACATCTAAAAAATGACAATCAGTTCATTCTGACTTCCCCTCATTAATGTACATCTGCAGCACCTTGAATTTGTTCATCATGAAAATAGCTAATAAATAAATGCTCTTGTACATTGTAATTTTGAAGCATTTAAAGACATTTCTTTAAGCCTAACACATACTTTTTCATATGATTCCATGAGGATGTTTCTAGCTGCTAAATCCCTGTGGATAAACCTCTGTGACTCCAAATAAGCCATTCCCGAGGCAATCTGAACTGCATAGTCACAAAGATTGTTTATCAAAAAGTTGTGAGGTTCATTTCTCAAGCGAGGCAAAAGACAGCCCAGCACAGCAAACTCTAACACAAGCTTCATGGGCAATGATAACACAATGCCGTAAAGTTTAACAATGTTAGGATGATCCAAAAGTGTCATTGCATTGGCCTCCTTTATAAATGCTTCTTGCATCTGAAGAAACTTCTCGTCTGTTGAATATTTCAGACATTTGACAGCTACATCAACCTGCAAATGATGTTGGTTGAGTTTAGCCATCTTCGTAAGAATTATATTGCCAATTTTATTACTTCTATTTAATTATCAATACAAACTAAGAGGTTTAAAAACATAGCATGCATTTCAAATGATTGATCGAGGCAACACAAATAATTATTTATAAGCAAAAGCTCACTGAATCTATTAAAACAGAGTCAGCGTTTAAATTTTTTCCTCCATTTGTCTTTATCTAATATGCAATGACATTAATTAATTCATTTCTGACCTGTAACTACTCATTAAATTCTGGTTTTACTGATAATCCATCCAAGGTAGTTAAAATAATGGTACCATGAATGAAACAAGATAACTCTATATAGTTTAATAAAGCTATTTTCCTTATAGAAATGTAGCTTATGAACACAGTGTTTTCAATGTCATTGGTTTTCTTTGACAAGAAACAAACACAGTAGTGTACAGTATACTGCCATAATAACTCCAAGCTGTAACAATGGGAATCTGAGTAATTGTTATTTAAATTATTTTCTGATACTTCTAGATAAAAAGAAATGATGAATGTTACCTTTTTTATTTGGTCTTTATTCCACACTCCTCTCCTCACATACCCAAAAGCCCCATTGCCCAACATTTCCTGCAACTCTAAAGACTGTTCATTAATCAGGCAAGTGAGACTGCTACTCGCTGGGCCATAAAATGTCGATAAACCTATCTTTGTTGCTGGATGTTCATCTGGACTTGTAGCTTTCTTAGACTTCTGTAGAAAGAAACAGTTGCAAAAATAAAATAAAATAAAAAACATTTATATTTGAATACAAAATTAGTGATAGTTTATGAATATTTTTTATTTAAAATGACTGCATATTAAAATTTAACAAAAAGATGTTTTATGATAAGATTTTTGTGGTCAGTTATAAATTATTTAATTCCAATAATTCTGGAAATATCAGTTTTAAAAAATATCAAATTTAACTGAAAATGTAGTTCACAATTAAATTATTTGAGCAAAAAGCATTGCTTTATTTGCTTATTAGCAAAAGTTTGTTGGGGAGAGCCAGTATTTATAAAGTAATAATAACATAGGGAAAAATTACACTGTGAATTTTGACCTCTATAATTGCCCTCCAATTGTAATTTCACATGTGCAACAACAAAAATCCCATGGAAACTGGATTTTATGTAAACATGCTTGTAAAGCTGTTGTCAAACTTAAAAAGAAAAAAAGGTTTGTTTACAAGGTTCTATTTCACACTGGTTGATGAAAATCAAACTTTTAAATTCATCAGTTCACATGTGTTTATGCGCAAAGTAATCAGGAAGCTACTTCATTGCTATTTTATTTATTTACAGTGGAATGAATTCCCACACTTTATGCATACGCGCCAGCAGCACATAAAAATTATTGACATTTTTCACAGCTCTCCTCAGCAATAGCAAGTTGGTTGTATCAAGGACTCCATTTTGTGGATAAGCAGATTTGTTTCTTCTTATTGATCAACAGATTATGGAAGATAATGACAAACAATATTTGCTGCTGCAGAATATAAGTTTGAGCTGACCATCAATTGATTACTTACTGTTGTGTATTTAATTTCCTGGAATGTTTTCAGCAATTTTCTTTTGGTGACGTTTCATTAACTAAACTTGGCTCCATTTCATTACCTATCTTGGTGTTAAATGCTGAACAACTAGGAGTTTAGATTTATATTAGACAATTCCTTATACAGTAGAAAGGAAGACCAAAAGCAACTCATATTGACAAACATCCTGAAGGGATACACGCAATCACAAACGTTCACACACACTTTATTTACTGGTTCCAGATCAATAAAAACTATAGTAAACAAAAATTACCATGGGGGAGTGGGGTCGTGACACATTAATAAAAGTATGCTAATTGTTTTTAAAGGTGATGTACATTACCAAGAATTGTTGATTTGTTATATCAACAGCAAGAATTTTACTTCAGTTACAGTTTTCATTTCAGGTTTTTATATTTTTTTACGTAAGATAAATTTACAGAAGCTGAGAGCAGCATTAAGTATTATGAAGAAGGAGGAAGAAGATGTGCAACAATTATGAAATAATAAATCATATTGAGCTGCATATAGACTTGATAAAAAAATGAAAGACAAATGATATTGCGTGGTGCCCAAATGTCAAGTGTTAAACCAAAAATAAAAGCCGAAAAATCGCCTCAAGAAGATTGCTAAAATTGTTTCTGAATTAGGTACAATCATGAAGTTGTTTCAGTAAAATGAAAATTATATTGCTTCCAGCAAACAGAAAGATCGTGATACTTATATTAAAACACGTTAGCCTAAACTTTCGATATTTTTCTGAAAACTGAAAATTCATAAATTATTTTTATTTTTGCCAAAAATACCAGACGTGTCGAAATGACTTCCGCTTAAGTAATAGATTGCACATTATCTTTTAGCCAATGGTAAAATAAAAAAACAAAGATAATTCACTCACGTTCTCTCTCCAATAACAATACTATTCCGACAACATTTATTAATTGGATTTACTAAAAACCGCGTGTTCGCATACACTTACGCGAACATAATACTTCGAATGAAAGTGAAACCGCAAAGTTCTCGAGGGCGTTGCACGCAACTATTTCTTACAATACTAGACGACAACTGTTACCTTTCAAACCCTTTAGTCGATCAAGTCAGTTTGGGCATGAAAAACAAATTTCTGAAACTCCAGTCACCAAAGTGTTAATTGTCAAAATCATACGTCGTTGGTAACATCGACATATAATAATCAACACAACAAATTCCTCATCAATTTACCGGCGTCTAGCCCTAGGTAGGCGTGCTTGAACTACACGATAAAATATTTTGAGTTTTTCGCTACTGTAAAAGATTAGTGACTGCATTTTAAGTCTCAGCTTTTTTAAACAATGTAGCAGCGAATTAGAGCACAAAAAAGAAAATTACGATTACACTTAAATATTTCAGGATTTAAATCAAATCGACATCAGGTGCGAGTCGTAAAAAGCTATAATATAACTTCGAGTACGCGCCGACTTTCACTGAATCTGAATTGCGTTTTGGTCTCTATACCATATAGTAACTGACAATCGTTACCTTTCTTCGAAAACTTGAAAATAACGACTTTTTCCGAGCTTTCTTGAGAGCATCAGACAATCTTCTTTGCTCGGGTTTTGCCATTCCAAGGCTATCCAAGTCTGTTTCGTTGACATGATCGAAATGTGATAGTTGAGATACGTGTAACTTATTCCTCACTTGCCAGTAAAATTGCTCCAACTGAATTCCAACTAGAAACTCTTTAACTCCATCATCTTGTACATGATTCATATTGTGTAATTTCTATCAAGGGCGTCCCTGATTTCTTTAACTTTGTAAGAACACGTATTTTTCCCGTTGTAAACATAAAATCTAATTCATTCAGATCTGTTCGCGCCGTTTCAGTGTAATTTACATAGTGAGAATTTGGTGTTTGATCAGATATCCACTCAAGTTTTCTAAACGTCACAATATCACAAAAAGGTTGAAACTGAAACGATGAATCAATCTATCAAAGGAAATGTCTTCTATTCCAAAACTAGGTATTTCCGTTGAGATACTGCAGTTTAGTTTCGGTTTTACCATTTAAATTATTGTGTAACTGATCTTAATTTCTTTTCACCGCTTTCATGACTGGCCGCATCAACACGTTTCGCGTGATAGATCACGCGTTTTTACGCGGTGAATCTCATTGGCCGTCCGCATTCACACCACAGGGAGCGGGAACAGTCTGCCACGAGTTACCACGGAAACGAGGCAAATTGTCAACAAAGACGACGTGCAGTGGTTCACAGACGTGCGAGTTCCTGATGACGTATGGGTTTAAATATTAGATGCGCGGGCGGAAGTTGTCAAGCATCAAAAGGTGAAGAATGAGTGTTTTTATGTAACGTATATTTAAATGTTTTAAAATACGAAGAAATTTAATTTTAGAATGTTTTTTTTCCCGATATATCTAAAAAAACTTACTCTATACTATTCTGGTGTGCCAACTTTTTTTAAATCTTTTTTCACTTTTTCTAACACTGTATTGGCGACTCAATATTTAAGAAGATCTGACATTGTATTAGCAGCAAATTATTCATTTTGAACTTGAATAAAAATCTTTGGAGCATACACGTTCAATTCTATTTTCTAATTATCAACATATTGAATTGGCTAAAATTTCCTTCATACTCATCGACGTTTATTTTAATTTTTCCATTCAAATAAGTTAATACAATTTTTGAAAATGGAAAGGATTTTTAAACCGATTAAGATTGTATTGTAAGTTTACTGTAGAGTTTTAGATTTCCAATTTTATTAGACTTAGAGATATTTTATATGTTTTAGAGCAATGTCACTTATTAAACCGTGTGGCAAACTGGCAGCTTGTGACGGCTAGTAGAATATCTTTTCCCCACAGCACTATTTGTTCTTGGGTTGGTACTTGTTTTTCGGTTTTAGTGTTATCGATCTACATCATATTTTTAAACTTTATATTTTCTTTATCTGACTTAGTTTACTGGGGGGCATCCCTCGTATGGTCTGGTGCGCTTTTTAGATGCTTGGGCCCTCTCCACTGCTATTATCATTATCATTATTATTATTTTTATCTGTCTATTGTTTACAATTAAAGAAAACTGTATTCTGTAAAATATTAAAAAGATTAATCAGATTAGCTGTCAATCATTGATCATGAAACGAGTTTTAGTTTTAGAAATAAGAAACTGAATTTATTGCATTTAAATCGTTTTCTGTTTTCGGTCTTTTTCACCAGAGGGAGTCTTTATTGCCCGGGGCACACCGAGCTATCACCGCGAGCTATGCCTGAGCTATGAGTGCCACTTATGACAGTTGGCGTAAGGAACATTTCCCCAGCTGTGGGTCGATGTTTTGAGCGCTTTTCGTCACACGTGCGCACGTCATCGGCGCAGAATATACAACATGTTGAATAACTTTGTGCACGTACGAGTGAAAATTTCCTCCAAGTGTGCGCACGTTAAAAGCTATCAGCTCAGGAAATGGCGCGTGTTAAACCCGTCAAATGTGGCGGATGCTAATGAATAAGACTCGTCAGACGATGAGGAGGTTCTTCTTTTTCTTTAGAACTGCAACAACGACGAAGACGTCTGAAAGCCGCCAATCAAAACACGTGGATAAAGCCTTGGATTTCTCGCCTCCAAACACAAGGAGCATGTACAAGTATTGTTGGGAACTGAATTACGGGGACCCCGAAGAATTCGGACAAACACAACAGAGTTAGGAAGTTTTAACATTGGTATCACCATGAAATAAAGAAATGTTCACTTGTGTACCTAATTATTCAATATGTTGAATATTCTACGCCGATGGCACACGTGACGAAAAAGGTCACCGCACACTGGAGAAATTTGCTTATACGCCAACTGTCACGAGTGACACATTGCTCAGATCATGATAGCTCCAGTTTGCGCCGGGCTTTTACGCAAAACAACGCCATAAAGCTGCACTTCAGCGAGACGTCAAAATCATTTGATTCTCTTGACTTTCACACGGGTAAAAAACATCGTTTACGGCCAGTGATTGGCTACAATACTGATTTACGTACCACTACTTTAGTGTATATAGTTACACTGTGATGTAGTGCGGCAAACAAGGAAGTATTTTATATAACAAGGAAGTATTTTATATAACAAAGAGAGATCGAGAGGAGGAATGGCGTGCACTGACTTCATAAACCACTTTTTGAATTTCCTGTTAGTACTAATTTTAGTTTTTATAACAAAGAATTAACATTATGTAGAGATGATCGTTAAAAACAGCCCGTTAAGACGCGCATCCCTGTTTTTCATACGCTCCTTGTTCACTAGAGACAAAATATTCCATTCAATTCATTAATGAGCGAAAAAGTAAATTGAATGTAGGATTCCTGGTACAGAAAGCCGCAGAGAGTGTGACAAGTTCCAAACATCATTAAGAAGACTGAGGACGAAGCATCAAATTGAGGTCATAGGATTAATTGATGTTTTATAGGTCAAAAGATCGAGGTGAGTGAATGAACGTACGGAGTAAGGAATGGGTAAATATTCGATTGATGGTTGATTGATTGATTGAACGAACGAACGAATGAATGAATGAATGAATGACCGACCGACCGACCGACCGACCGACCGAACGAACGAACGAACGAACGAACGAACGAACGAACGAACGAACGAACGAACGAACGAACGAACGAATGAATGAATGACCGACCGAACGAACGAACGAACGAACGAACGAACGAACGAACGAACGAATGAATGAATGAATGAATGAATGAATGAATGAGAGAGGGAGTGAGTGGACGGAGTAACGGATGAATAAATATTTGATTGATGGATTGATTGATTGGTTGAAAGAATGAATGAATGAGTGAGAGAGTGAGTGATTAAGTGAGTGAGTGATGTTTCACATGGCAGTTTTTCGTGCCACTCAGTATCTTGCAACGCCATTGCGTGACGAGTTGCACAAGCCACTGCAGCGTGTAACACCCCGTGTAATGGCTAATATCCTTGCGTGACGAGTTGCACAAGCCACTGCAGCGTGTAACACCCCGTGTAATGGCTAATATCCTTGCGTGACGAGCTGCACAAGCCACTGCAGCGTGTAACACTCCGTGTAATGGCTAATATCCTTGCGTGACGAGCTGCACAAGCCACTGCAGCGTGTAACACCCCGTGTAATGGCTAATATCCTTGCGTGACGAGCTGCACGAGCCACTGCAGCGTGTAACACCCCGCGTAATGGCTAAAATCGTTGCGAGACGAGTTGTTACTTTGTTTCCCAAAGTAAAATCCAGTTCTTAGCAATTGAAATTGCAAATTTTAAGCTGAAAGAGCTATTGCGCCGTGACACCCCCTTTTCAACTATGGCGTTGGGAGACAAGTTGCACGAAAACTTGCCTCGTGTAACTAATTAGCTTCAGGAGTCAGTCAGTTAATGAGTGAATGAATTTTTTTTGGACGACATTTCTATCTATTTATTAGTACACCATCCAGATACATATAGTACATGCAAAAAGCATTATCATTCGATGGAAATTTTATTTCTTTCTCATTAGTGCAAGGGTCACCACGTGACCTATACAAATAACTGCCTATAAATATGACTCTGCTCATGCGCATTACCGTCTGGCGGAGTTTAGCTGCAAACATGACACTACTAATGTTATGCCTTTGAGATTAAAAGTGGCAGCGCTATTTTCTCAATGAATTCGAAAACTGAAAAAAGCCAACTTGACTTATTTTACGAGGCAGCGCGCATTTTTTTCTTAAAGGTTAACGCTTCCCATACACAAAAATTCAGTGATCGAATGATAAAACAATTACTGGATTTGGTAATAGCAAAATATTGTGATTTGCCATTGTCTCGCAAATTAATTATTTGCCGCAACTGAAAAATCACAATATTTTGCTCAACCTCGTCCACTAATTGTTTATTTTCAATCATCTGCAACCGACAAAATATCACTAGATATTTGGTCGGCTACAGAACTGATTTTAAATAAAATCATCATCATCATCATTATCATCATTCATTCTCATCGTGCCCTCGGACACATATATATAGGGCCACAACGTCTGCTATCCATTCCGTTCTATTTTTGGCTCTGCTCTCAGCTTGGTTCCAAGATCTCCAACCCACCGCCTCTCTTCATTGCCATGTTTGTCTGGGTCTTCCTCGTTTGCGTTTCCCTTCTGGGGTCCAAAGTTAGTGCAGGTTTTGGATCTACGTCAGAGTTCATTCTGAGTACATGTTCAAGTCCATCTTCGTTTCTTAAGTTCTCGGTCAATTTGTAGAATGCATGTTGTTTCCTCAAGCTCAATAAATATTTAAATAACAATTAAAGTTTGTGCCCAAAATTGTGAAAGAATTCGTGGTGTCAGAAACTTTTCATTTGCCTTCCATTTCCATTTGAAAGACGGATTTTTTACGAACATTTATACCATTTTTCCCTCCACATTTTTATGTAAATAGAATGTTTCAAAATATTAACAACAACCAACTCACAGCTAAAGTAATTTTGTCATTTTCCAAAAATTGCGTACAAGATTTGGGAGTTTGTCAACTGCGAATTGTTATCAAACAAATGATACAAGCGCTAGCGATGCCAAAGAATTTTTTTGTTTCTTGGAATTCTATGAAGAAGTGCTCACGCGTCTTTCTGTTCACAGAATTCACACATATTTGTATCTCTTATTTTGGCTGTATTCAAACAAACGTTTGTTGGAAAATAGCTGTGAGTAACTGAATCTTATGTTGGGATTATTGAAGAGCAGTACCAAAACTGCTGTGTCATCGTCGTATTGGCTTATTAGTATAGCTGACTCATCAACAGGAATTCCTTACATGATATTTGAACGCAGCCTGAAGTAACTATACAACGATAACTGCAAGCAATGCACCAGACAATGGGTCACCTGACTAACTCCTATTTTAGTTGAAAAGTGCTCAGCGTTACAGCCATTATTTATTACGCAACTGTTTGCGTTGCTGTAAACAGTTTTGAACCATGCATCTAATGAGATTTCCCGAAATTGAAAGTTTTGAGAGCTGTATATATAAATGAGCCAAGCCAGTTCCAGACTATCAAAAGCTTTTTTAGAATCTAGAAAGAGCTCAACTCCCGATCGTTTCTTGTAAAAAAATTCCGTAATGCATTACACCGAGTTAATGAGTAGAATGGTGAAAGGAAACACTTTAATTTGATCAGTCATGAATGCAAAATATCGTTCTTTTATTTCGCAAATAAAGAAGTATAAGCCGTGTATTATACTGTGAGAAAATACTCCTGGTATAATTGGAGAACACTCGAGAAATGTCGCAACACTCGTCGCATCTTCATTTGCTTTATAATTTATATATTATTTCAAGCGAAAGCGCCCCGGCATTCATTTTGGATAATCGCTGGAGGTGACTATTTAACAATTAGACCCACAGCCCGCAAGGGCTACGGATAATAGCCCATGAGGCGAAGCCGAATGGGCTATTGATC
>JAODFW020945810.1:0-18313 GCA_027575235.2 Palythoa mutuki
GCTCTCAGCCCATCAGAATCAAGAAATATTTGTTTGTATTACTAACCATTTTCTTGCTGGGTTTTTAACAGTTAGAATTCTTGACACCAACCATTTCTACTCTTCATGACAAACAAAATGAATGGTCACATTATAGGGTTTTTCGTCAACTGGTTCAAAAGGTAGGACATTTTTTGTTTCTGTTTACAAATGGGTTTTAGCAAGATAATGGTTAATAATTATATTAGTTCATAATTTACATGTTTTAACAACATTAAGACGGAATGCAATGTTGCATGCACCAAAAATTGTTGCCATGCCTGAGATGTGTAAATGTTCAAATTGGTATTTATGCAAGTACAACATGCAGTCCTTTGAAGAATTATTATACTTTCTGGAAATTTCTACATCATTTTTCATTTGCCTTATAGAAGTTAATAGGTTGGTCAAGATATGTGCTACTGTACTTTGTAGGAGTAAAATTCAGAAGAATATCATATACACCATGTCAACAACTAAATTAGATAAATCAGATATACAACTCTTGATTTTGTTAAACAAGATGATCCACTAACAATATGCAGGATTTTGTCTGTCACTGGTAACCTTGGGTTACGTCTTCTGATAAAGGTCAAATGACAAAAACTATTGCAATATTTTCTCAAAAGTTTTGTTGACACTCTAGTTATAAAACCATGAACCACTTGTAGTAAATATCCATTTAGCTTAAACCAAAATACTGTACCTAGGAAAAGTAATTTTCTAACAGATTTTCAGCTAACAACCCAAGCACAAAAGCTTCTTTTATGTTTTAGATATATATTGCAGTATTGCCCTCTGGCAAGGTTTAAAAAAGGAGTAAAGGATAACTTTAAACAAGTAGTAAAAAGGGATTAGCGGCTGATACTGTAGGGTAGACGTGATCCTGTCTTTTTACACAATCATGCAATGTTTATTAATCATTATTTTTAAACCAGGTGTACAGTTCCTTCTTCTGTGGAAAAATAGTACTGCTATTGCAAATTATTTTATTTTTTGTATCATTAGTTCAAAACGTTGGTCATTTATTGCCTGTTATTAACCACAGTCCTTTTAGACTGAAAATATTGGTAGATATTACTAAGCAATTCTTAATAATTGCCCTTTTAATTATAGGTTGTGTACTTTATTTATATTTGTAATTAAGCCATTCTCTCTTGATTGTAGTAGCTATATGTATGCAGAAACAATTGACCTAAAGGAGTTATAGGGGAATTAAAATGTTGGACAAGGTTAGAAAAGTAAAAACAAGAAATATTGCATTTTGTCAGATAATTATCTTTAATTATGATAATCAAAATATTGAAATGTTGTAATAAGAAACTGTTTTCTCAGTGTGAGAATATAAATTGAACCATTAGTGTACAGGGCTTGAAACTATTCCACTAGTCTGGGACTAGTAAAATTTGATGCTCGGCTATTAAAAAAATGGACCTACTCGCCACTAGTCCACTTATGGGCTAGTACTTTTTCATACTCACTAGACTAGTGCTAAAGGAAATGAGTTTTGAGCACTGGTGTGTATCTCATGTTCAGTGCATCAAAACTTTAGTTATCTCCTTATCAAATACTGAGAAAGGTTAAGTTAGTAAGTGACTTGTGAATGATCACCAATATTAATGAACACATTGACCATCTCCACTTGAATCCTGAACTCTCACATGAACTTTGCCAAAGCATTATAAAAATGTGGCCAGTTTATTAGTCATACAAATCTACTGGACATGTACCATATCATATCATGTTTTTCTTTCATTGCAGTAACATTTATTCTATCAAAAGGAATGTATTGTAGGAGCTGTCTAAAGTTTTACACTGAATGGCTCTGATGACAGCAACAGAGGACTACAGAAAATTCAGTGTAAACTAAAGTCAAACTTTTAACCTATAACAAATATTTTTGAAGATATGAGCCAATATGTTTTTTTCAAAGTCTTACTTGTACTTTGTAGGAGAATATAGGTCTTGCAAAAATAGTTATTTCCTTTTGTTGAAAGAACTTATACAATGTGTTTCTTTTTTTGAAGAAACAAGTGCTTGGCACAGAAATACCAGAACTAGTGAATAAATGTACATGTATGTACTACTTTTTGACACAGCAAAATGTTGTTTTTGTCTATAACAAAACTTATCAATATATCTGGAACAAAATTGAGTGAAAGATGTTCACAGATCCTGTCTCTAATTAACAATATTTCTATTTTTGAAATCCTTAAGTAATTATCTTTTGTTATTGTCATACAAAGACAACACTATAAGATTTATCAAAATGTTCTGAATAACTTTATAAAACTGTAAATAAAAGAAAATTCTAAATCATAAATATCTTATTTATATTGCAAGTCATCAGCTAACTTTAGTCATGTTCTGACAATGCGTTAGCTTTTTTGGCAGACTTTTTAAATCTTGTCTGTAAGCAGCTTAAATGATTTGAATTTGAGCCAAAACAGCCAGCATGGCCGCCACAAAAATTGAAGAATATGTTTGTTTAACGACCTCATGTTTTCCCCCATCCTCTCAAGTTTAATTGCTAGATTGCCTTCCAGACAACTGTATAAATATAGACTAATACTGGTTCAATAGAACAACAAATATCATTAATTCCAACACCATATTGATATTACATGGTTTGAAGTAAGGTCACTTGCGGTTTTGGCAAATATCATCCCAAAACCAGGCGAGGACGAATAACAATGTTGACAATTTCTTTTGGGAAACTCCCACTTCAAACGATTATTTTGAGGTTTTAAATGTTCCATAATACTTTACGACAACTTTGCTTTATTTTTAAACTGTAATTTAAGCAAAATAAAACTGAAAGTAATTCATTTTTAAGCTTGCTCACTTGATTTCTAGAAGCGTTTTTACGTCAAATTAAACTGGAGGGTTTCGATTCTTCTTTGAAACTACGCAGAACACGTCTCTCAGAATTAACTTAATTTCAGATGTGTTTATTTAATAGATTTGCGTTTTTCCGAAACCTAAAACTTGCATTAAACAGGAGAAATGATAAGTTAACATATGCAAATAAACACAACTCCACCACTTCGCATTGCCGCGAAGTCAGGGAACTGGCGCACTTTTCGCGGTCTTTTTGCACTAAGAACACCGAATTAATAAAAATAACAGGTTTGACGTCAAATTTATTTAATACTTAACCACGAAACTTGGTTAAAAACTCCGTGAAACAAGAAAACAGTTTAACGCCAAAATAAAATATTATACGTGAGAGACCTGATATTCATTGATAAGTCCTTTTAAAAAGGGATATCTCTTTAATTTATTGCACAGAAGTAATCTATTCTTACGCGGGGCATTATATAATTAAAAATTTTCTAGTTTTGCGAACTATTTTGGCACATTTTGTAACACGATTGAACAATTTTTGAAGTAGACGACGGCAAAAACACTTTCACAGTTGCAATAAAATATTAAATCGATTCGACAGAAACCTTTCAAAGTTCTAAACTCGCAGATTTGATGAAAGAAAACTTTTAAAATAATGTTGTTCAAAGTGTTTTTCCCGTTAAGAGGCAACATTGAAGTTTTATCTTAACGGGAAAAACACAATGGAAAAAAAACACAAACGAAGCCCTTTTAGGCACAGAAATAAAGACTTATTTTAAGTGAAAAATCCAAAATTTCGTATCGGCTCTATTCCTATGCTTTAGCTTGAAATGATTCCAGAGGATAGCTTCAATAATTTTTTCAATTCCTCCAAAAAAAGTTTCTTAATAAATCGCTCTCTTTGTTTCAGTGTATTGAGGAAAACAAAAGGTCCACCTTCTCTGCAAATCCCACTCACGCTGAACTGCGTTTCTGCCGAATGTTTATCATGCGGGAAGTGTGGAACATCACGCGCGACAACGCGCAACAATTGAACATCAAATGTGACTGACTAATTTGAACACTCTCGGCGCAAATCTCCAAACAGAGAAACACATAAGTGAAGGAAAAGATTAAAAAGCAAAAGGCGTATAATGCAAAACATACCTGAGTAATTGTTGAACAGAATATACCAAGGAAAAGGACGAGATGCAAGGCCGTCCTGTGGAAATACAGACCACAAACAAATGCTCACTTTCGGAGGCAAATCGATCAAAAATTCTAATTCACTTATCTTCGAAAATCTTTCAACTTACCTTCGCCCCATTATAAATAATTACAAAAGCCCCAAGGACGAACTACAACATGAAGCCTGTGAGAAAAACCCTGTTTGCTTCAAAGCCTATGAACGGCAGGGATATTGGTTTGTGAACTTCGCCGCGTTCTAAGGCCTTCGGAAATGCTCAATCAGGCTGGGGCGAAATTTGACTCCACGATGGAAGACTGGCCTGCCACATATCTGACAGCACTTATGCGCGTCACGCCCAGCGCCATATCACAAATTGTGAGAAAGCTAGGTGAGGCGGTGAGCGACACGGATCGGAAGTTTCAAAATGCACACGAGCCCAGATTTCTCGCCTCAATTTTCAATTTGACAATTTAAACCACCAAGTGCTTTTTACCGCGAAGATTGACGCGACAAACAATTTATGACCGCGCCAGATGTGACCGAAATCCAGGAACTAAAAGCCGATCAAATTTTACTTGATGGAAAATTTAAGTTTTATATAGTTAGAAGTGCAATGGCCTTTTGAGACAACGGCGTAAGGGATTCATTAAATGATTAATTATAATTTCCTCCGAAAAGGATACCAACTTGAAAAGTACTTTAAGATAGTGTTTGCAAGAACGAAAACGCCTATTCTTTGCTGGATAAAGTGAGTCACAGCGGTACATCAATAGATTTACAGTAAAGTGCACTGTCAATGTACCAGCCCACCAAAAAGATACTTTTTGTTCATTCCGCAGAAGGAAAAAAAATTCATTGTGTTTATTTAGAAAGTTTCTCGTTTCCGTTATTAGCTGATAATAAGACTGTTGTTTGAAAGCAAGGTTTCCTGTGAAAGATTGCCCATGGGATTTCATGATAAAAACCAACAATCCCAAAATGTTTACTGCGACCACACACAATTGTAACAGACTTGACACGATCTGTTTTGTTTTCTAAAAGTTTTTTTTTAAAAAAACTCTGATACTAAAAAAGCTTCCGTGGTTGCGAGTTTAAGAATTTTATTACTACGAGCTAAAATCCGCTTTGTATTTCTAATTTCGAAGTTAATCCTTAACTCTGCCCAGGGCGAATATAGCGCAAAAATAGTCATCTTAGACTTAGACAGATTTTACGATCTTCCCACAAAAAGCATGCGATCACAGCCTCAAACCGCACGAAATAGTAAACTTGTTAAAATCCAACCACCACAAAGCCTCTTAGATTTTATAAAAAATAATTACAAAAGCTAAGCATTCTTAGATATATAACAAATTACTAATCGACTGGCGCAAATTTTTTCAGTGGTTAATAATTGAGACGCTCAATATTTTTTGGAGAATTCTGCGTTTCCTTTCCGGTACATTATCGCCTTTATCTGCTAAGACAGAAACAAAAGGGTCATACCAAGCAATTTGAGGTCAGGAGAACTCCTGAGAATTCTTAAAAGCTCCGCGAATGGTAAAGCTAGGTGATGACATTACTGATCTTTGATTGATAGAACCTACTGACACATTCTACTGTCACAATTGTGGACAGAAAACTCGACAGCTTTGCCAAACACTTTTACCGCAAAAAATAATATTTCCACAGATGGTATTGCTCTAAAAAGCTTAGGCATGACCAAGCCCTACGAAAATGAAATACGCCCAGAAAAATATTCCTGTGTTAAACCATCTGTAAAACCAATTTTAATTATGGACAGATGAAAACATAATGCTCTATTGCTTTACTTGTTTGTGCTTGGCTGACCAGAGATAAGAAAGGGCGCGCTACCTCTTATGTTAAGCAATTTGTTTTAAAAAAATTATAAAACTCTCGTAAATTTTGAGAGATCCTCTCCGTAGATATTTTTGAGAGACCGTATCAAGGGACGAGAGCTAAAATCGCGGGCATCCGCTACGTGCCAAAACTTAACTGAAGTCCACTGTCCAGTATTTTAGAGCCTTTAATCGACCGACTCACCATAAAAACAAACCTAAATCATACACGAGACCTTCCTTTCCGCTGCAAACAGCCCAGCGTCCATCAAGGCCGATCCCAAAAGTTCCAAACAATTTATTAATAATTAGATTAGAGAATGTTTTGCCACCTATAGCTTGAGATCTGTGAAATGTCGGCATTTGTTGGTATATGAGATACTGGACCTCCGCCCAGTTGACCGCTTGACATGTTAAATTCTCCCGTCTGTCAGATGAAGTAATTTGATCTCCAGAGGGGAGAGCAGAGAAACCCCATTTTCTCACTCGGCGTTAGTGGTCACTTTGGTCGCTGCTGAACTTCGGGCGTCCAACACAACTGGATAATATTTAAAAATTATGCAAAGATAGCTGAGGGACGAACATTGAGCAATCAGCAGTGATCACACAGAAAGTCAAAATGTGGTGAGTGTAGATTAGAAGCGTTTGGAAAATGTTTCTCGGCTTATCTCCAGTTCAATACACGATCCTCGAAGTTTCACTATAAACTTGTCTTATTCTCGTCTTGCACAGGCTTCAAGTCAGTTTTGTGAGTATTATAACCGCTTTAGCGTTGACCGTCGTTAATTCTCCTGCTACAGAGGCTGCGGTAAGTTTAGCTTGTATTTCTCAATGATTAAACAAACGACTGCAAGTCTCGCGCACTTCACATTAGTATGCCCGCCTCCCGAGCGAGTAGGAAGCCGCAAATCGAGGACTTAAAAAATTTCTCAGATCATCCCGCAAAATCAAGATATTTCGAAACTTCAAAAGCATAGCCCCACTGAAATATATCTTTCGCAATCAATTAAGGGATTTCAGATTATTGGAAAATGGTGTTGTTATGAATGAAATAACAAAACATAGCGTGGAGTTAAATCAAGTTTACCGCGGGAGTAAAACCTAAAATATTAATTACCATGAGAATAATGTGTTAATTCCAAAGAAATGTACCAACTTGTATGTTTCTCGCTTTTAATTTCCCGGTTTCAAAATAGACGGTACTATAATTAAATTATGAGAAAACAGTTTTATTGTTGTTTTTGCCTTTGATGGTGGCTTTGTTTGCTTCTTTAAAAAGACAAAAATTTACGGATCCGAAAATTTTGAAATTGCCAAGCTCACAGCAAATTCAATACGCAATCTTTCGCCTGATTATTTTTTTTATTTTAACAATTACGGAAAAAGTCTGCTGGCTGCACAACCGATATATATGTAAGAGACAGTTTTACTTTTAGTCTTTATCAATAATCACTAGGCGAATATCTCGACACAAATGTTTTGATCAACGCACAATTCGCGATTCTTCTTTTCCGTACACGTGAAAACATAAGCTTACCAAGATATCGATAAAATTATGTTTTTGTTTTCATTTTAAAAAAAATACTAAACTGTGATATCCTTACGCTCATGTAAAGAGTTTACTCTCAATAAATACCCTTACAAAACGGGAAAGCACTTTGCATGGTCAGCCGATGTTTAGGAATGTGCGGTTAACACTCGTTTCCCGCGCGATCTTTCCCCATAACAAAATTTTGCGGGAAGTGCGTGATCTTCATGTAAATCCACAGTTCCTGCTAGAAGGCTCATTGCTGTCATATTTATCAACTGTTGTCATTTTGATTTATTTCTCTCAAGGGTGAGGGAGAGATAATATATTGGGCGCTCTACGGCCCAGACAATTAACTCAAAGAAAGCAATAATTGATTTAAATGAATGAACTTAATTTACTGCATTCGAAAAAAAGGACGTTTTAAATTTTCTGGCGCTTTATCAAAAACTTACAATATACCTATTGCTGTTTCCCAGCAAAACATTATGACTAAGAGCTGAAACATTAAATTTCTGCCTCAGGCAAAATCTACAACCAAATTCTATGTACTGTTGTAAATATGTTTTTCCCAAGGTAATACTAATAGCGATTTGAATTAATAGCTAGAGACGGAAGCGATTAAAACTGTGTGACAAAATGGAAATAATGCTGTCTTTCAGCGGGGACAAGTTGTGAAAGTCGTTTCTTTATATTATAGAACTTCGAAAATCTTGATTCATTTTCTGAGAATTTTTGAGTAAAAGTGTCTCAAAATTCAATAACGAGTTGTTTGTTCTCTGACTGAAGGAACACTTAAAAATACGACTTTGGACGCGCATTTTCCACTCAAACAGAGAACGATTTTCGTGAATGCGCAAACAAAATTTCATTGATCCAAAAATTGTCTCCGCCTAGAATTATGGCTGAAACTAATACTAAAACTCCATTGCCGTTTCCGAATACAATACAGATGTCTCACGAAAGCAAATGGCAATAATTTTCTGACAGTTTTAAATACTCAGTACGTGATCCTTTTGCTTTGCGGTATGGAAGACAAGGTCACAAATTTCGGACGGTCTCAGTGTTTGATGACTTTATCCTCATAGTTATAAAAGCTTAAAAACTATTTTCATAGCCAGTTCAAGTTCGCGTGGATACTTTTTGCTAAATCTAGAAGGATCAACACGCAGAGTTTTGCCCCCCTCAAGATAGGAAGCACGACATTGAAAATTGTCTTCCTGTTGCCCTGTTGGCAAAAACTCAAAATCACGCAATTCAGTGAAAGATTCTTTCAGCTTACTAAGAGTTTTACAGTGAAAAGAATGAGAGGATCACGTAATCAACTTGTAATCTACTGTTTTGATTGGAAGAATGCTATATCTTGCACTCTGCGATCAATGTGCTTAAAAAATTGGCCTTACGTGATCGTTTTCTGTCGAAAATGCGATTAAATGAAATAACTTGCGTCGTTACGACTATAGGCCTTGTCTTTAAATTGGGATTAACTGTGAAAGAGTAAATTAGAACGAAAGAGCAAATCATCTGAGAAAAGGAGTAGTCAGAGAAAGGTCAAGGGGCCAGACTAACATTAATTCTATGCGATAGACAGGAAGATGGATCGTTCGAGATGACAGAAAGCTAAAAAAAGTGAATGGAAGTGAAAAAAATAAAACTACGTGTTAATTATCATAAAGCAAACTAGAATTTAAAATCCGACGTTTCTGGAAATCTAAAAATACGTAATCAGTGCTGAAATGTGCTTGTAAAATCACCTTCAGAGACATGCTGAGATTCAGATAGGCAGACATCAAAATAATAAATTATGCAAAAGGAAGGCTCTTTGAAAAAGTGTTATGAAAACAACTTGTAACTACGAGAAACAAACTGAAGCCAAAATATATCCAAATCAAGCACTAGGTGAAGAAATATTAAAAATACCTGATAGAACGTGTGGGCCTAAAAGGTTATATATTGTAAAAGGTTCCATACAAAAATAGTCTGTGTGTGTTAAAAAAATAAATACATGCACAGACATTAAAAACAACAAGATCGGATGAATAAAAATAACGTCAATGGCTATTTTCCACTCACCAACCTAAGAAAGTTTTAATGTCGAAGTTGATCGGTCAAGTTAAAAGTGCTAATATCTTTTTCAACTAAGTTAAAATAAGGCAACTCTGTAATAAATAATTATTTAATAAAAAAATTGAAATAAAGCGAGTTCGCATTTTACGCAAATGTCAAGGGAAATCCATTGTCCTGCGTACAAAATACTCTTCATTAAAAATCTAACTCAAAGGCCAAATTTCTGTGGATTTATTAGTGCACAACTCTTTGTTTAAGTTACTTGTTATGTATTTCAATGAAGTTTTGTTTTAGCTTTATATTTATAGAACATTTTATTCTTAGCTTGATAATTCAGTTTGAGATTTAGAAACGTCGTTATTTTTTTTAACTTTAATGATTTTCTCTTTATTGCAGCTTTTTATTGCAAAATCTATCAGAAATCGCTTCTTATTCGTTTAAAAAATATTTTCAAAAATAAATTTACTAATTAAGTTCTGAAAACATTTGCGCTAAGAAGCAAAATCAATTCAATTTTCACTTAATTATAATTTGTTGATATCTTTGTCCGCCAGTTGATGATTTAACTTAAGAAACTGTAATCTATATTTTTATTGCAGTGCTCGGGATGTCAAGCATGTATACCTAAATGTATTGGACCTAGAGGAATGAAGGTAAAGTTGCACATACTATGAAGGATTGGCTTCAGCAATATGACAAGCCATTATTGGTCTAGTTCCTGGGTTATTATTGTTTTATTTAATTCTCGAAGATGGACCTTCAATCTCTTTCTGCATATTTTCATTTTGCTTTTTAAGCTTACTTATACTTGGATTAGCCTTAAGAAAACTATCCACCAAAAACTGCTTGATATTTTGTCTTCGGAGGATAATTGTCAGTACGCCAAGTTTAATTGATACTTTCTCCAAATTTTAAAGGTTTTTCTTTTTTTCTTCTTCTTCCTTTCTCCGGTTTCATTATTCCTAACAGATCAGTTCTATTTCAATCCAAAGGCCCTTAATAATAAGCACAAGAAATCCAAATAATTTCGCAGCCCGCCTCAACTAGCTCTGCTATTTTGCGGGCTGCGATTTTGTAAAGTTTACATTCCAAGACGAAATAAACAGTTGTTGTTGTTGTTGCTGCTGTTGTTGTTGTTAGAAAGCAGTATTAACCTCGTTGCCAGTTGTTTACTATTTGTAACTTTTATTTTTTAAAGATGTTTGCAGTTCAGAATGGCCACGAGTGTTGGTCAGGTCCTAAAGGGGTTGAGAAAACTTACAAAAAACATGGTGTATCGAAGAAGTGTGTGAACAACCTTGGTGGACCCTGGGCAAACAGCGTCTACATTATTAAAGGTACTGTATAGAAACAATGAAAAGAGAAAAAATTATGTGTATTGATATCATTGCAAACGCGTTTAAGTCAATGGAAAAAGGCAGACTAACAGAAAGACAGATAGAGAGCATTAACATACAGTTACTTAGATAGACAGGCAGGTAGGCAGAGAGACAGGCAGAAAGAATGAAAGACAGACATGCAGACAGACAGAGAGACAGATAGACACGTATTAACATACAGTTACACAGACAGGCAAGTAGGTAGGCAGACAGACAGACAGACAATAATTAACATACAGTTACCAGAGAGACAGACAGACACGTATTTACATAGATTTACACAGACAGACAAGTAGGTAGGCAGACAGACAGACAATTATTAACATACAGTTACACAGACAGACAAGTAGGTAGGCAGACAGACAGACAATAATTAACATACAGTTATTTAGACAGACAAGCAGGTAGGCAGACAGGCAGAGAGAATGAAAGAGAGACATTCATGCAGAGAGACAGATAGACAGACACGTATTAACATACAGTTACACAGACAGACAAGCAGGTAGGCAGACAGATCGAGAGAATGAAAGGCAGACATGCAGACAGACAGACAGACAAACACGTATTCACATACAGTTACGCAGACAGACAAGCAGGTAGGCAGGCAGACAGACAATAATGAACATACGGTTATTTAGACAGACAAGCAGGTAGGCAGAGAGAATGAAAGACAGACATGCAGACAGACAGACAGACAAAGTATTAACATACAGTTACACAGACAGGCAAGCAGGCAGGTTACCAGGCAGACAGACAGACAGAGATATAGAAAGATGATCAAGAAGACAAATGTATAAGTCGATGGAGAGAAAGACAGGTAGATAGACAGAAAGAAAGGCAAATGTATAGGTACAGATACAGGCAGACATTGAAAGCAGACAAGCAAAGAGACAGACAGACAGACAGACAGACAGACAGACAGACAGACAGACAGACGGCCAGAGTTATAGAAAGATAATCAAGAAGACAAATGTATAAGTCGATGGAGAGAAAGACAGGTAGATAGACAGAAAGAAAGGCAGACATTGAAAACAGACAAGCAGAGAGACAGACAGTCAGACAGATAGAGACACAGAGAGACACAGAGAGACACAGACTTACATAATAATAGATAGAAGGAAAGACAGACAGACAGACAGACAGACGTGAGACGTACAGACTTACGGACTAGGTAGTGGACGTAAGGAGGAGGAGGTAAGAAAGGAGATGAGGGAGTAGATAGTGGATGTAAATAGGACGAGGCAATAAAGGAGATGAGGGGGTAGGTAGTGGACGTAAGGAGGAGGAGGTAAGAAAGGAGATGAGGGGGTAGGTAGTGGACGTAAGGAGGAGGAGGTAAGAAAGGAGATGAGGGGGTAGATAGTGGACGTAAGGAGGAGGAGGTAAGAAAGAAGATGAGGGGTTAGATAGTGGACGTAAGGAGGAGGAGGTAAGAAAGGAGATGAAGGGGTAGATAGTGGGCGTAAGGAGGAGGAGGTAAGAAAGGAGATGAAGGGGTAGGTAGTGGGCGTAAGGAGGAGGAGGTAAGAAAGGAGATGAAGGGGTAGGTAGTGGGCGTAAGGAGGAGGAAAGAATGGAGATGATGACCTCGGCCCACGGAGTTTTCTGTTACTGTGGTGCTATATTTATGAGATCTAATACCAGAATGTTTTTGTTGCAGTTTGTAAAGGTTGATTGACAGCAGAACGCCGCTGGATGAGATTCTGGTGCTGGGTATTTTAAGGGGATTAAGATGGAAACTTATTGAATCTGTGAAATAAATGAACTTTTAACATGCACAGAAAGTTTTTGGCTGTCGTTTATTTGGGCGCAAATGCGGCATATTACTATAATACAAGCTTCGCCCCGATTATGATCAGAAAAAGTCTGCAAACCCAACAACTTTCTTGAAAGTATTGAACTAGGTAGAGCAAATGTTTGGAACTGGTTGCCAGGCAATGATATTTATATACAATAGCCGATTTTCGATATATTTTGGCGCGCGGTACTGGTAACACGAAATCGAGGGTCAGAGCTCAAGGGGAAAACCGCGTGAACATTATTTGCAGGCGCGCGTGCAAATGTTTACGATGGAGCTGATAGTTTTCCCGCGGTTTTCCACTTGAGCTCTGACCCTCGGTTTCATGTTACCAGTACCGCGCGCCAAAAGATATCGAAAATCGTCTATTGGAATAAAGTCTCAGTGACGTCAAATCACGACCAAACTGGATTTCTATATTTGGTCTAAAAGATTTTAGAAGAAAAAAAAGCATAGCATTCAAACACTGTGTCTAATATTTTTCGTAACGACGTTTTAAAGCCTTTTGAAGGTATAAACGGGTTTTCAAAACACAAATATTTGCTGAGTCATTGAAAGGCATGAAAGACTGTTGTGATGGCGACGTGATCTGTGTAGCTGAGCCAACTTTGGAATGATTCTTGTTGGTCTCCTCATCAACGATCCACGTCAATCGCTGTTATTAACACTTTGAGCCCCAAGCACGGCCAATGACGTGTTGTTAAATTCTTCCAACTGAGTTCCATACTTCCTACATAAGCAGTTTGGGAGAATTTGGCATTTCAACTTACACAGCTTATTTCATTTGATCAATTCCTTGCTTCTCATTACCAGTTGTTCTATTGTTTTGGACGAGTTACGTAAGGAGAAGTTGGAGATTGATAATTTGCCTGGGCCTGTAAGGGTTAAGGTTCCGCAAACCATTATTGCGTTACAGCGGTTTCTGCATGAAAATGTACCAAAACGAGGCTAACTGGCTATAGCCTCGTTTCCATGTACTTTCATTCAGAAAACCGCTGTAAAATGATATCATCAAGTTTGCGGAAGTAAAATAACAGCAATTTGTCGGTTTTGTGCAGCTCTATGATGTTTCAGCGCTATTTTAAGATAATTATCGAGCACAATATTCACGGTTCGTCCGGATGGGTTTCATCTAAATAATGTGAGCGTTTTTGAGGTATGAGCAGAATCTTTGGGGTACTCACATATATTTCCTGTGTGGATATGTGCGGCTGCTCAGGGTATGGGTTTTAGAGCACCCAGTCTAGAACATGGTATTGAATTCAAGTTTAATATTTTTCAAGCGTTATAGAACAGGGTACAGTATTTCTTATTTTGCTGGTAATTGAGCTGCTTGTCATGTTGAATTGATAACAGGGTTGAGTTTTGTTTAGGATAGTCCAGAACAGAGATGAGTTTTTCGATTAGTCTAGAGCAAAGTTGAGTTTTGTTTAGATTAGTCTAGAACAGGCTCGAGTTTTGTTTAGGATAGTCTAGAACAGAGATGAGTTTTGTTTAGATTAGTCTAAAACAGAGTTGAGTTTTGTTTAGATAAGTCTAGAGCAAAGTTGAGTTTTGTTTAGATTAGTCTAGAACAGGCTTTAGTTTCGTTTAGGCTAGTCTAGAACAGGGTCGAGTTTTGTTTACATTGCTCATTAGTATAGAACAAGGTTGAGTTGTATTTAGATTATTTTTGAACACTACAGGGTTGACTTTTGTTTAAGCTGCTCTCAATAAATATTTATTCGGTCCAAATTTGCATTTTGTTACATCGTGAAGTAGCAAAAGGCAACATTTTATGATCAAATTAGTTCTTTAAAAGGAGACTTAAATTATATTCGCATCTTGCAGCGGTCTGCTATTTTCAAATAAGCCCTGCATCTGCCATAGAGGTGCGGCGCTTATTCGAGTAAACTCGATAGCTATCGCTAGAAAAAGATTGAAGAAAGAAGTTTTTTTAGAGTTGGTGATCTGGGATTAGGAGAACGTTCGCAGGATTAAATGAATTTGTTTTCCATCGGATTCCGGCCGTTTTAAATTCCTTTTATAAGGTTTGTCAGCAAGAAAAAGCCGATAAATATAATGTCCGTCCAAAGAAAAACTTCAAGTATCGTGTAAGTCCAACACTTGTGGGATGTGACTAAAATAAGGTCCTAAAATAATTATAAAACGCAAGTTGTGCACATGCGTTCAGGCAGCCAGAGAATTTGCAGTTATTTTAAATGCCCACAAAATAACGTCAGCCTTCAACGGCCATTCGACCACTTACAAGGCTTGACAACAATTGAGAGCAGACAAACTTACTTTCCAAAGAAAAAGTTTAAGTACATTGTAAGTGCAGCACTAGTGGGATGTGACTAAAAAAAAAACAAGTTCTGCACATGCGTGGTGACGCACCAGAGTTGCGAACCAATGAATTTATAGAACTCACTAATATTTAATTTCAGTACTCGTATCTGCATAACAAAAGCCCCGATCCGTACTCATAAAAGCTTATTTTATTCACCATTCAGTCGGAGAATCGTGGTGGCTCGGTGGCTTGGTTCGCAGTCGTACCGTTCTACTGAACCAGTGGGTTTCTCTGGGTTCACGGTTCGATCCCTAGCTTTGACACGACAAGTATAGATTTGGAAAAAAAAGATTAGATTTCAAAAAGAATTGGAAAAAAAGGAGATGGGAAAAAAAAGGGATGGGAAAAACGATGATTAGATTTCAAATAGGGGGGTCACATGTTGCTTGCTGTATCTTGGAGCCGTTCTTTTGGGTGATGATAAGATACGGCAAGCACATTCCAAGGGGGAGTTTTGCTGATGTGGACAGTGTTCCTCAACGACACCCAAATGGTTAATGCATTCAGTTCATTTCGTTGCGGAGGAGTCAAGAAAGGTTGTACACGCAGGTTTGGATATTTTTTTTCTTTCTTTTCTTAACAAGTATTTACTGTAACTACATGGGATATTGTAGTTGTTTTAACACAAATCGAATTTCAGATTACAAGTCGTCGAAGTTTGTCGGATATTTATCATCAGCAAACTCCGGTTAAAGTTATTTAGTGGACAACTATCAGGCTGACATCAATCAAACTTCCTCATTGTAAGTATTGAAACGTGGTTATTCAGTATTTTTGTAGCGCCTTTAATGCAACGAATATCAAGTTGTTATCAGGCTTACTTAAACTTGTATCTCTGGTAACTGTTCTACTAGTGTCGCGTAGCTGTTTTCGTTCTAAAACGTGGTTGTTTAGTATTTGTGCAGCGCCTTTTATTCAACGAATATCAAGTTGTTATCAGGCCAACTCTTCTATTTGGTAACTGTTTTACTAGTGTCTTGTACTGTAGCTATTTTCGTTCTAAAATGTGGTTGTTTAGTATTTGTGTAGCGGCTTTTATACAACGAATAAGCTATGATTAGGCTAACTCACGTATTTGGAACTGTTTAGTTACTAGTGTGGTGTAGTTTGTTTTCGTTCTAAAATTATCAAGTTATGTTCGAGTCAACACCTGCATTTAGTGAAAGCTGTTTTGTTTGTGAAGTTGCTATTATTCGACAATATCCTGACTTAATCTGGTCTCGTCATTTTTCTGTATGTTGGTTCAAGATTTTTCAGTTCCTTTTTAAAACGAATTGACTTTTTGGGAGAGCGCTGCAAGGCAAATAAATACATAGATATAAAATATTTTTTTTGTAAGTGTTTGAACGTCGACAGTACTAAAAAGTTATGTCAATAAAGTATATTGTTATTTGATTTGTTTAGTTTTGCTATACTTTCAGTAGAAAATTTTAGAGGTAAATTTAATTTTTTTGCGTTTGCATAACAATAAAATAGGGCATTCATGGTACACAATTAACATTGAAAGCCTTCGTTAGACAAATAAAGCCAAGAATTCTGGGTATTCGGACGTTTTTAATAAAAGTTACACTTTTCGAAAGTTTCGGGAAAATTAATTTGTAATAAATACAAAATTTCTAGGCGTTAACTCTCAGGGGAAAGACCGGACCAATTAAAGAGATGGGCGGAGTTTACGGTCTTTAAAGAATTGTACTTCTAACAACTTTCGTAAACTTTCAATTGTGCTGCTAACTCATTAAAAATTCCAACCAACCAGCGATGATTGAATAATTTTGAATAATCAAATTCATAGTTACAGTCGTGGAAGTTTGTAAATTCTGTCAGTTGAACTTGAAGCTTCGTGGAATATAGTTGAAGAATAATCAAGAAACGAAAGGCGGTAAGACGAGAACTAGAAGATTTTGAGATAAAAGTTACAGCTGTCCAAATTTCTTCGGCCTATATGAATTTGGTTCTCATTGGAAGAAGTTTACGTTTCGTGTTTTCATCGTTCTTTCTTGTTTCTGACTAAATTTTATTTTTCTGTGTTTCAGAATTCTTGGTGAAACGAAGACGCCATACTGCTACAAAACCACGAGGTATGTATAGATTTACGGTTTAAGAACAAGTTTGTCGTTTTAACTTTTGCGATTTGCGTGTTTAAGTTTTCTGTTCTTGTTACCGACTAAATGCTATTTGTCTATGTTTCAGAGTTCTTGTTGAAACGGAGACATCGATGTAATTACAAAACAACAAGGTATGTACAATTACAGACTGATAAAAGTACGAATAAGTTTTAACTTTGCGAATTTCTCGTTTGATTAAGTTTACGTTATAATTGCGATAACTCCGTTTCTATGATAGCATGACTTGTTTCTCGTTCTTCTCACTTTATTTCTTTTTTAGAATCTTAACAGCAAACGCAAAATGTTTTTACAAATCGTATCTAGTGTTTTATAGTAGTGTTTTGTTTAACATTTAAGATTCATTATTATTTATTATTACTATTTTGTTACGTTCAAAACTACCGATACAGTTCCACCAGAATCTGTGTAGATCAAAATATTAGGTCGACCTCTGAAAAATTGAAGTAGAAAGTTTCGAAATAATTTAAGTATTGTTCACCAAGTGTTTTATTAAAACGTGGTGTTATGAAAACACCTATGTTCATATACACGCATTATTTATAAGGCGCTGTGCAAAATATATTGTACCCCGAGCTGGAGCAAAACCATTTTGAAATTTAAAAGTGTGTGCCCCGTTTCAGTTCGTATGATAAAAATAACTTTTTGCTCTGCTTAAGTTACACTAAAAAAATCTTCTATCCCGACACATTTAGAAAGTTAAACTTAGTCGACATTTTATTGAGCTTTATTAAACAGTTATCATAAACATTGAAAAATTCATTATGCCCCGCTTCGATTTGCTTAGAAAAATTGTGTGCGCCGTGCCTTTCTCCTACGGCCCCGTACAAAAGTAATTTTGCACGGTCCCTACTGAGAAGCAGTAAATTTTGATCGCGGCTTGTTCTTAAGTTTTTGCACAAACTGAACCTTGTTTATTCTTACATCCGTCGTTCATATTTCTGTATTTTATATTTTTGTGAACATAACTTTAATTAAAGCTGCTTTAGGTATCCAATTCAATATAAAAACTAACGATAAAAAACAACGTTTCGTCATTATCACGACGACATCGTCGCGTAAACTTGGGGAAAAAATTAATGCAACTGGAATATATGCAATATGTGTATAGAATATATGTAATATATATAGAGAATATATGTAATATATAGAGGATATTACACGGTGGCGCGAAGATATGAATTTTATTTTCGAGTGGCAAAACAATATTTTACGAAC
>JAODFW020945811.1:0-10883 GCA_027575235.2 Palythoa mutuki
CAACAATTTTGCAAACAATCAACAAAATTAATATTTAGAAGATAATGTGATTGAATTTTCAAGCTCAAGACCTGTGTGAATCCCATGAAATTGTTACTTTCGCCCAGACTTCTGTCATGGCGTTTTCCGCATGGACAAAAGTGGTCTTTATGAAACGGTAGTGGCCACAGAGCATTATATTACAGGTTTAACATGTTATTATCAAGCCTGTGCTTCTAAGTTTGGCTTATAGGATATTGAAAAGTGCAGGTTTATATTCAACATGTCATTTAAATATTTTTCCAATCATGCTGGACCCAAAGTTTTTCAAACTGTTCTGTTGAAGATGGGTTAGAAGATGTCAATAATGAAAGTGTATAGACCATGTTCTTAGTTATTGATAAAACAAGCAAAACATCACCGTAACATTTCCTCTATGGAAGAACATTCATTACAGAACGATTGAGAAAGGAAGATCTAGAAGTGAGACAGAAAACGCGTTTGAAGCAAGTTTGCATAAATTATCACCCTCACCAAATTGGGATTGTTAAAAGACCACTTTTCCCCGAAATAATGCCATTTATAATGCCAGTCTTCTACCTGGAACCAATTAGGCTATGGTTCATTGAAGGTGTACGTTATTGAACGAATGAGGGCAAACTTTAGTGCATCAAAACTGTGTGAAAAAGAAAGAACATCAGGTTGTAATTTGGTTTTGCACCAATGCCACCCTTGTGAATCGTTGAAGTCTTCCAATCATATTCATGCATTATTTCATAGCACACTAATATTGGTTGTCTTGGGAACCTTCTGCTAGACCGAATGGTGGGAAGCCGCATCATCCTTGTGCCCAAAGAGCCATATGCAACCGGGCTGAAGCCCAGGATGGAGAAACTGGCGCAGAAACTTAAGTAAGTTTTGTCAGTTTCCTCCATGGCAGTTATTTGTAGGAATTTTATGAGGATAAACATTTTTAGGGTTGCCACAGTCTGTCAAATATTGTGATAAAATTATGATGGCAGAAATGATGTTCTTTCAAACTGGTAGATAGGTTTGTGACTGAAAATATTTGTTTGAGCTGTGAGGAGATTTCGCCTGTTTGACAGTTGAAAGGATATTTTGATGAACATCAGTTAAGACATGCCCCATGGCCAGACAAACCTCTAGATATTCATCTTCAGCTTGCACAGGCATTTTGAGTTACCCATGCCACCTACTCCTAAACGTTTGCCACCCATTTGGATTATTATTGAAAATCCCAGGTCAAGGAAAATTTAAAGTTTTGACTAAAAGTCAGGAAAAAGTGCTTTTTGCAGAGAAAATTAGCTTTTATGATTAAGTAATTCTAAAAAGAAAGGTAATAATACTTAAATTCTTAGGAAACATATCAGCTCAAAAACATTACAAAACCTAAATTTAAAAGTTAGCAAGTGTAAGCAAAACTTTCATGAATGGTTTTTCTGACTGGGATTAGGTAGATTGTGTTACAACTGTACTTGCTGTGCGAGTAGAAACAAATAATTGTTACTACTGTAAGTCAGGGAAGGTCAGGAAATTTCGATTTCGGCTTTATTGTGTGGTAACCATGATTTTTTTATGAGATCTTAAATGAATTAGTTTTTTACCCAGTGGTTAGTATTTTTTGAGTTTATATTTGAACAAGAAAACTATATAGTATTTGTGTCTACTGCATTTATGCAATTCAACACTTTGCAGAAAACGTTTGGTAGCTAATAAATTCACTAATTAGTGAATAAATCATTAAACCATTCAATGAACTGGGAATCAATGAATAAAAAACAATCACTAAACAGTGAACCAATCAGTGAACAGAATGTCAGTCAGGGAGCAAATCAATGAACAGCGAATTAATCAATCAACCTTTATTTTATTAGGGCGGACATACAAAAATAAAACTGTTTCCATGTGATATAGGTCTTGTTTATTAGAACTGTGACATATTATGAACTGATTAAACATTAAACCCTGAAAAAATGTTCTTAATATTTTTTAGTATAGCAATCACTAACGTTTTTTACAGATGACGTTTTTGTGGCTATAGGCTGAGTATGACAGTGTGTTATTATGTTATAATTTAGTGCCAACGTAACATGTACTGTACAAAGCTTTTGATTAGGACCGTAGCTCATTATCTGGGCCTAAATTACAAAATTTTTATAACAGTTTTGTAGATTATGAATGGTATGATACTATTTGAAAAAATTTAGTGAATATAGAATACCTGTACGTAGTAGATGAGTGAAGAATCATTTTAGATAACAAATGGGTCTTAAAATACTAGTGATTGATATAAATGATAGTAGTGATAATGTATGTTGAGTAATTGGTCTTATCGGTATAATAGTGATAATGTAAATCTATTTAGTGATAACGATTACTTACCTGTTTTATATAGATCTTTGCCTGGATGATCTGTATAATTGAATTGAGTAATTAGAGTATCTGTGCTAATGGTGAGCTTAATATGATTACTTAAATAGGGATTCTGTGTTTATTTTTAGTTGTCACAGTGCTGTTAAATTGTGCTGATGATGACACACTTTCGTACTTTGCAGGGAATCTGATGGTTGTAATCCCTACTTGGTTCCCATCGGTGGTTCTAATTATCTAGGCATGATGGGATACCTCGAAGTTTTCAATGAAATGGTGAAACAGGTACTGTTGTTTGAACGGCCACAAAATAACTTTACGTTATTTTACTTATATTGCCCGTAGAGCTAATGATTTAGTTTATCACTTTTGTTTTAGAACAGTTAAATTTAATATGTTTGCCACATTAATCAGTTATCTCAATTCCACATTGTGTTAGAATATTCTTGAAGATTATGATGACATCATAATGGCAACTGGTAGTGCGGGCACAGCATCAGGAGTAGCTATTGGAAACTATTTAACTGGATGTAAACTAAGGTAAAGTGAGTTTTCTGTAGTGAGAAATGTTTTTGACTCAAGTAATGGATCACGGGCTTGTTTTTGACTCAAATAACTGTATCAACCGCTTGTTTTTGGAGAAACTTTCAATCTTTTCATATGCCACTTTGTATTGATAATGCTATATTATACAAACTTGCTAGCTCAACGAACTTAAGCTCAGAATGTCTAAACAGCACACATCATTCAAATTTGTTATCACCTACCAATCCAGAAAACTACAAAGGATCCCAATCACGTTGTACAGATAAGACTTTCATTGTCTGTCAGCTCCATTGTAATGGCTGTAGCGCAGCATCTATTGGTCAAACCCTTCTCAAAAGCACCAGTACGCATGCTTGGGACGACAAAAATAGGGCATAGTAGCAGATTGGTTATGAGTTATTCAAATGAAGACCACAAACCAGGATGGTAAAGAGGAAGGGTCCTAGATAACGAACCTTACACTGTACCTTTGTCATTAATGGCGGCGATTCTTTTCTCTACATTCAAATTAGCCACACTAGCCTCGTTGGTGAGAACGCAGTGAACACTGGATTTTATGAAATCTTTCACTAGACATTTTAGATGTCCCAAAACATGAGCCTGCTCTAAAACAATACATTGTCGTCCAGTTTCAACAGTAAAATTACTATTTGTGAATTTGATCGTAGAATTCAAGTACGAGGATGCTTTCAAAACTCATTGTTCCAGGATAAAGGGAAGAAAACCTTGCGTGAAGTTAATGATTATCTTCCATCGGCACAGCTCATAAAACAATATACCCTAAACCAAATTCATGTTGACAAATATAGACGGCAACAATATCCGATGTTTGTTTTCCAGTATGTGAGGTCTGCTTGATAATATTTCCCTCTGCGAAGACATAAACACAAATAACAACCGAATATCAAGAAGGCCGTAATTTCTCAAATTTCAAAGAAATTTAGAGCTATAAAAACATAACAATACAAACATTTCTTCCTTTGCAAATTTGGTGTTCATAAAGGTTTTGCGCCCTGAAACTTCAACGTCCGTCCACATCAGTTCCCTCACGACATGCCATTATTGCACTTCGTTCATGAATGAGCTAAAAAGTATCTCATTAAAGGCTCCCAACAGTCAAGTCACAGATAGTTAACTGAAGAATAGTCTTGTTATTGTTGTTGTTATTGTTATTATTATTATTGTTGTCATTATAGTTATTATTGTTGTTATTATTATTATTATTATTATTATTATTATTTTTATTTTTATTTTTATTATTATTCATTTAAAATTAAGATTACGCCTAATAACCGACGTTTTGGAACCAACATGGTTCCAGTTGCAAGGAGTTACAAAATTTCTTAGGTGAAAAATTCAGTTTTTTATTAAACTTGTGACAACAATAGATGTTTTAAACTAATTTACATAAACAAAGATACAAAAGAAAAAGTTGGTACAATAAGGGCCATTGTTAAGTCAAACAAAAACTTTAGCACGAATTAAATCAGATTGTGTGTTTAGCTTCAGTTTGAGATCTCTGATAAAAAGCATTTCATAAATTAGACATTCGAGTTTTCCAGTGTATTTTTTTAATACTTTAAACAGCCGGAGATCTAAATTTCTGAGTTTCTAATACCATGACATTGAGACATTGTTTGCCAGTTGACGATGACTTATGTTCCTCAATCTGCTGAAACAAATGGCGAGTGGTGTAACCTACATAACCTGCATCACACAGATCACACTTAAAATCATAAACCATACACTGTTGATTCACTATTTGAGGCTTTGTTCGCGATATTTTAGTTGGTTTTCAATTTTTGGACTCGTGAATAGCGGTAATAACTCTACACTTCCAACGTTTACGATGAGATCTTTTAGCTGTTTTCGTACTGCAGTTGCAGATTTCTGATCTTTAAAAGGAATGACCAGTTATAGGTGTCTGTAGCAGACAGCATTGGTCTTACTGATAATTGTGCTTTGTTTTTCGTGAGTCAGTGTTCTTTTGCAGGATTGTTCTCACAGTAGCTATTAGATCTTTTTCTTTTTGTAGAAGTGGATGATAAAATTTTGGGGGATGCCCTTTGGTCTTCGGTCTTTCTGTGGTAATTTCAATAAACTTGGGGGTATCATTGATGTATACCTGGTTAAGGAGACGAATATAATCACTCTTATCCATAATTACCACGCCTGTTCCTTTATTATTATTATTATTATTATTATTATTATTATTATTATTATTATTATTATTATTATTATTATTATTATTATTATTAAATGGTGGTAGGCATTGACGCAGTTTGCTTAATCATAACTCGAAAGCTGTTTTTGGCGTATTGAATGGCATTCAGACGATTTTTAGTCAAATAAACAAGAGCATTTATGTATATTTAGTAAGAATTCAGTGAAAATTAAGAAAAAGGAATCTATTAATATCAAACATCAATCATTTTAGGGTTCATGCAGTGTGTGTTTGTGATACTTCATCTTATTTCTATGATCACATTGATGAAGACTTGAGACAGGCCGGTTTGAATGTTAAAGCAAGAGACATCATCGATGTTATTGATGGCTACAAGGGTGAAGGTTATGGAATATCAACCGATGAAGAACTAGGTAACTAGATTTTATAAATACCTCCATGAGTTCCATATAGACGTTATACAGCTGAAAAGAAAGTGCTAATCAAGTTGAGTTACTCAGATGACCCTGTGATTACTGGTCAGATGCTCTACCTGCTGAACTAAAGAGATGAGCATGTGCAAAACCCAGCGAGTACAGACAATTTACAAGAACTTGACCAGTGATTTGTCTTCCCATTTGAGTCTGTAGCTCAGTGGGTAGAACCTAGTGAGTAATTCAAATTTCTTTCTAACCCACATGCATGTTTTCAGCAATACATTTTGATGAGTTTTATAACAGGTTAAGCGACGGATTTCATGGAAATTTTTTCTGGGTCCCATGAGCACATAACTCGGCCACTCTTTTAAAACTTTAAAAAAATCAAGGCAATAAATTATGTACTCTTTGGGCCCTAGTTTGTTCCAAAATGAGCATGTTGGAGGTTGTAGATCATGTTTCGTCTTTCATTTTGTTTTATTAATTTTACCTGACACAAAGTAAATCATTTCTTAGACTTGCTACAAGTAGTTTCACATTCATTTCGAAGACGAAGAAAAAATAAAACAAGCACCGAAGACAGCAAGTATGAAATTTGAAACGAAAGGTGAAACGCTGTCAAACCTTGTTCCACTCGTTGCTTTGAGGTTCATTCTCACGCTTTCCCTGCTCGCTGTTTTTGGTTTTGTTTTTTCAGTTTATTCAATTAAATTATTGGTTATTACAATTACAATATGACACTTACCCGCATATAGCTGCACAGCTAGTCAAGGCGTGTTTGTGAAGTTATAATACAATAAAAGACTGTTTACATGATGACATTTGAGCCGACCTGTAGCAAGTCTAATCATTTCAATGATGCTTCACAGCGGATGTTTTAAAGATATCAACGACCACAGGAATATTTTTGGACCCGATCTACAACATAAAAGCTGTGCGAGGAATGCTGTCACAGATCCGAATTAACCCCACCAGGTTTAAGGGGCACAGAATTCTCTATTTACACACTGGTAAGGTATTGATCATGATCTTATTTATTTGTCAAAAACGAATAAAATTATTTCCTTTTTGACATCATTCTACTGTCATAATTTTATATCTTGTTAAAATTTAATAAAATTTTTTGACTAATGGCATTTAAGGGGGAACTTAACATGAAAACGAGGCTGAATCCCAAAATTTGTGTCTGATGTGTTAACAAGCTATCAAACCCGGAAGTTAGGGATGTTGCCGTTCTAAAAGTTTAGTTAAAGACAGCAAGCCAACCTGTCACTTTGCTAATACGCAGATTACTGTCGGTTACTAACAAGAAACGTCCAAGTTATTTGGACTGATATCTGGTCTCTCAACACCTATCTCCTGTAGAAGAATGTGTTTAACTCAGAGCTTGTTGCAGGCGAGACTACGATATGATTGAACTATTGCTCAAAAGTCAGCAACAGAACCAGCAACAAGGTTCGTACGGGTCATTGAAGCCCTGGAAAGTTCTGGAAAAATAGAAATTCAAAATCCAGGCCTGGAAAATCTGGGAAATTGATATCAGTCCTGGAGAGTCCTGGAAAAGTAGCTTATTTCTTAAGAAGTAGTTTTTAACTAGAATACCAAGTTTTAATATTTCTCACGTTTTGGGGCCACAAATCCGGGCATAAATTTGTGTGAAGGGACTTCAAAAAATCCTTTGCATTCCGACGTACTATGCTTCTGGGAATACGATTGCAGGAAATGGCAACGTATTTGCCTATTTGTTTTGTTTGACGTTGCGGATTTTTTTAGTTTTTCAGGTTCTTGATTTTTGTTAATTTAATCCTTTAAAGTCCTGGAATTTTCTTTGATTAAAAGTGTACGAACCCTGCAGTGAAACACTTGACCTCCTGTGAAGAACTCTGTAGCCATGCAGCCTGTATGTTAAAAAACAAGCATATTTCAGTGGTGAGACAAATCATCGAGTATTCATCAACAGCATGGAGCCCACACTGACAAAGATTTTCAAAAGATCGAGCAGGTTCAGAGAAACCGAGCAGTTCGCTTCGTTTCAAACCAATACAATCCCAACAATAGCACATGGAAACTTGTGGGAGCGATACGCGATTTGATCTACCAGTACGTGCACCTCAGTGCTGAAACAAGAGCAATAAATTAATCTCTATTGTGGTTGGTAGACATTTCGTGCAGATTTGTAACGTTCTCCGACGTTTACTGATTCAAAATGTATCAGTATCTTCTCATGGACGTTTACCTAATGAAAAATTGGAAAAGTTTCACTAATACAAAAAAATAAAAGTTTTTCCAATGTGTCATTTTTAGACAGTTTCGAGACCCCCATTTATACAATATAAATGACGTTTCAAAATTTGTAACGGTTATACTTTAGAAAATGTTTGTCCACAAGCATACGAAGCGTTAAGTTCATAAAATGCATGTTTTTAAAATGTTTACCGTATTATATTTTTAATTGCGCTACGATGGGCAAAGACCAAAAGTTTATATGATAATGATTTATATTATATAAAATAATAATTTCATATTCTCATTGCGATTAACTGAACTGTAGCAGGACTTTGTGTCTGTGTTTGCATTAAGGCACAAGTTACTTTCTTTTGTTTCGGGAACAAAGGTTTTCTGTGCAGATAATTAAAGTTTTCCTTTCAAACACAAATTATTTAGCATTTAGCAGAACTATTAGTAACCGTGATCAAAGAGAACGGCAACGCAAAAGACGACAACTCAGAAAAAATATACCGTAAAGTTCCAAAAATTTGATCTCCTGCCCCGAAAATAAGCCCCGGGGCATTAACGGACAAACTTTTGAAACAGAAAACTTTTTCCATGTACATGCTGCCCGTAAATAAGCCCCAGGGATTATATTTGCTGTGGTATTAAATTTAATCACAAGATTGTACTGTGGGGTTCTGTAAAAACATTGTGTACAGTGCATGTAATAGTTTACAATCTCTACAAGCTCTTTGAAAAACAGACAATTATTATGATACCAATTTTCTCTGTACTTCTTTCTGCTGGTCATTAGGGTTTTGTTTTCTCTTCCTTAAGCTTTGTGAAAGAAAACTATTAAATATTTCTCTTGAAGGTAAACAAATACTGAGTATTTTTGTTAGTGTGTCCTTGCTTCAAAACCCCGATTATCTTAACCCTTAAATAAGACAAAATTCAAAAAGAACGTAAGTAAAGCTTTGTGATGCTTACAAAATACTGTTCAGATTTACCGACAAAACAAACACACCAACCAAAGTATTCCAGCCCAAACCAAGCTATAGAAGTTAGGAAACAGGAACATGGATTAAAAATTAACCCTGGTTTAGCTCTATTGGGGATTTGAGAACCGCGCCCAGAACTCTGAAAAAGTCTTTTCACGTTCTGTTTCTAGTGACAACTACGTGCAGGTGCTCACCTCGGTGCATTCCATCGCGGTGCAGAAAATGTTTTAAGAGCGCCTGTCTGTAAATATCGAGGATCGCCGAACAGTTTGCAAAAATCGAAATTTCTGATACTTTGCGGGATTGACAAGTCCGAGGAACTATTTTCGAAAATATTAACTTAAACTCTCTCGAAATGCTTAGTTTTGGAGAAATCTAGAAAAACCGAAAATACTGGTTTTCCTTAAGTAAATATGCAAAAATCACACTCAAATTTCATGATTTTCAGTGCGCTCGGATTCGGCCACTTCGCAAGGACAGAAAAAAAGAAAAACTTTCAGATGTTATATGTCCTTTCTACTTTTCACTGATGTCCTTTTTGAAAATTTTGCGCACTCCTACTTGGAGTTAGTTTTGCTTTTATACCTAGCGTTGCGAGCATTTCGAAACAAGAGAAAAAATACACCTATTGCAGGTGATAAAATCATGTCTTGGTATGTGTGATATGAGAGTCTAAATGTTGTTGCAGTAATGTCCAGCCCTTTTGCTTTCAATAAATGAAATGAAAAATCTGGGTAATCGCGATGCGTGCCGACAGTTTTAAAAAAATTTAACTGAGGTCTTCTCATCAAATTTGCATAATTTGTTCATTTCGAAAAACGCCTTGTCATCAATATTGTTGTTCCATATGAATGAAATTCTTGAGCAAAAGTTAAACAAACAGTCCGATTCACACTTTTTTGCAAAGGCAGAAAGTTGCATCTGTTCGAAGATACATCGAAAACAAGAGAAATCTCGAATGTATTTGTCCGCGAAATAAACATTCGCTTCGAGTCTGGCTTTGCGTGACTGAACATATGCAAGCACATTGCTCATTGTGGGCACAACGCGATGTTCATTTTAATTTTACTCAAATAAATCCGAATCAGTCAAAGAATTATTCTAGTCTTTGCAAGAAATAATTCAGCTTTGGATTTTACATGCTTACCCTGCAACTATTGGCGTCGTGTGCAACCGTGTATTGTACAAATTAATATCACTTTTAAATTATAAACGATCGAAGTCCTTACTTGTCCCACCATTTATACTTGGAAATGAAAACTCGTCTTCTGCATGGACTACGCTTTGTCTATGCTGTTTTGAAAATGTGGATTAGCAAGACTTAGTAACGTTTGTGGTTTGAGCGTGAAGCAACAAAGCCGCAACCAGTTGAATTTTAGCACTGTTTGCCTTATAAATCTTCCCTAAATCTTACAGAGAGACGAGTAAACGGCGAGCCACAGTTTGTACGGCACTCATTTCGTGATATCCCACGGATGACTTAACTTTGTTGCCAACTCACGTTCATGATCCTGAATCTCCCGGGGCGCCAGCCCTCCCCTCCCCTCCCCCCTCCCTCAAATTCTCAGCATGAAACTATGTCTTTGCAACGGTTTTTGTTTAAAACAAAAAAGTTTATTGTTGCCGAAAGGTAATATTTGATGCCTTTTATCACCAGTACCTAGCCCGTGATCGTACTCGGCATGTGAATGTTGTAGTCTTGTGTTATTTTAGTGAATCTTGCCCAAACGTTTGGTTCATCTTCTTCTGCCATGCACCAAACTACATTCAATAAGATTCAAGATTAAAACCTGGCAATCGTCTCCGAAAAAAAATAAAACCTATAACCGATTAAAAATTATTTCAAATTACCCCACAATACTTGTAGCATTGGTACTTCAGAGAGTACAGTTTGCCAAAATTTCCCGGGTAGTATGCCCCTCTAGATTTTGTGTACGGCGCTCGCTAAAATTTTCTCTCCCCTTCCCCCTCCCTGGTCTTTCATCAATCGCCATGAGCTTCCGCCGGTTCAATTTTCCCTTTCGTAAACGGCCGTTGCCATTTGGAACAGTCGTTGCTATTTTTGAAACAGTCGTTGTAGTCCATGAGCCAGGACCTCAAAAATCTATTTCCGTAGCACCCTCAACCGAACAAGTATTCCTTAGTACCAAATTA
>JAODFW020945907.1:0-10883 GCA_027575235.2 Palythoa mutuki
CCCTTTGCGCTTGCTATACAGCGTGAGAAAAATGAAGATAATTTAGAAAAATCTTAAATCTGAGATTGAAAATGTAAATTATATGAATTGCTTGATTACAATAGTCTCTCTTTGGCTTATGGTAACTTTATATAAAAATGTCTTCTATCGATAATCACTGCTTCCCGTTGAAAAACGTTTAAGCTACGAGATATACAGTATATAAACCTTAGATAACGGGAGCTCTTCTAAAATTTATTCAAAGAAAGAACGTGTTATACAAATGTTTTCTTCAAAACCCTACCCCTCAAAATGAGCATTAATACAAATGTTTCAGAAAACAAGTTAACTATTCACTAAGAATAGTTTAACAACAATACTATGAAAAGAAAACTAACGAAGCTAAATCTAACGCGAAAACTACTTGGAAATTACTAAACGAGGTTCTGATCAAGCCGCAAGTAAGTCAAAAGTTACCCTACACTTTTCATTTTGGTAATCAGAAATTTGATGATCCTAAATTAATAGCTGAGTATTTCTGCGATTATTTTACTTCAATTGGTCTCAAATGAGCCAGACTTAGCAAAAAATATATCTTTTCCTGACAAAGGTATAAATGCTTAATGAGGATTTAACTAAAAAGTAAATATTAGGATTTTTTAATATTTCCGTAACGATCTGATTTGTTGGTTTTTGTCGTTATTGTCAGAATAATCGATTTCGTTGCTTGTGCCGTTGATGTAGTGTTATCTTCATTTTCCATTCCATCAAGAAAAGATACATGCGATAAAATTCACACTGTTCGTACTTACTGAAAGCTATGAATCCCATCACGTCAAGACAAAAAAGTTAAAAGCCGGTTTGTGAAAAAGGCATAAATATTCACGCAAACACGGCCTCCTGTATAGTCTTTCAAATCGTCCCCCTACCATACTCTCAGCTGCTCGCCTTTTTCTCACTTTGTATTCTGGACTTGTTTCCAAGACAACGTTCAGGGAGAAGGCGTTAAACCCGTCAAGCGAATAGAACTCCCCTTTTTTTCTGCCCCAAGTTGGGTTGTGTGGAGCGATGACCTGATTAGTTGAGTTTGTGATAAAAATCCCCAGAGAATTCAAAAGGGGAGGATGGTAGGTTCCACACGCCCAATTACTCTGGGTCAAATCAGTAAAATTTTCGTGACTTTGAAACATTTTCACATTTTCACATTTTATGGCGTTATATACTTTAAAAGTACAAAAACCTGTAAGTAACTGATAGTATGTGAAGCAAAGTAAATAAAGAGATGAAGAAAAACCCCGTTCCCTCATAATTTTTTTTGCCAAAAAAAGATTATTGGTCACGTAATCTATATCTTTCTCCTTCGGGCAAACGTTTCTTATATACCTAGGTTTTATTCATTCTTTTCAACCTAATTTTCAATAGAAGAGTTAGTTTGAGGACAGCTAAGTCAGCTGTAGGACAACTGCAGCATTTTAGCCATATCTCTGTGTCGGCTACACACATTCGTACTTCTCAGAAGGAGTGATCCAAAAGTCTTACTGTTTGTTTTTGGTGTATTGTAACATCCTGGACAACTTAAATCGAAGCTGCCGAGTCTTTTGGATCTAACAACTCCATCTGCCTCCCTTAAACCTTGCATATCTTTAATCTGTTCTTTATCGTAATGACTCTTGAGTGAGTCAACACTCACTGAAACGAATCCTTTTTCCATTTCATCCTCCACTGCAGCAGTGCTTTCTTTTACTTTCCCAATAGCATCGTCCTTTACTATCCAGGTCGCGGTACGAGAACAGCCCTGAAAAACAATGTCATACTTAATTTTTCAGGCAACACTTTGTTGTTATGCAAATTCTTATAGTTTTACCAGCCCTTTGTATTATGTTTATACATCATGGCAGCATTAACGACTGGGGATAGTGCTAGTAGATACCAGTCAAGAATCGTAGTATTTCCTGTATAAAGTGCACCTGTCCACCTCTCGTTATAAAAGGCAGCAGTTAAGATACCGACGAGTATTAAATTTAAAGTTTAAGATGCTGTATCAACAATCCAAAAACTTACCTCGTCACCAGCAGCACCAGAACAACCTCGTTGTTTTTCGCAATGGACGTTAGGAAAGATATCAAAATCTACAGAATTAAAGATCATAAAAAAATTATGGCTCTTATTAGCATTAACCCATCCCATTAACTTAATTACAACTTTTCAAATCAAACCTGAAGACAATCAATCAATTAAACTTTTTTTCAAAATTATTCTTCTATAAGGGGAGGTGAATAGCGATGGGTAAACACCAAGAACTAAGTACCAACCCCACCACCTAAGAGGAGAAGTTGTTTTAGTGTTTACCAAATCAGTTAGATGATTTTTTTGTTATGTAAGAAAAGTCGAGATATTTGTAATTCTTTGGCGTTCACTTTAAGGTCACGCGCACTCCGCTGTTTTCAATCAAAAGTATCTTTACTCTATTAAAAGAAAAAACAAATACCCATCCACCTCCTATATCAAGAAGATTGTTCATGCGGAGAAAAATGCGTTGGATTGACAATGCGAAACTTGCTAAACATGATACCGCTCACATTTCCAAACCTGGGAAAAACGTTTGTCAAAAAAACTCTATACTAGCTTGTCCAGAGCAGGGCAATCAAAACGAAGATGCCCGAAAGTCGATTTGCTGTTTTTTCATGATTACGAAGTAAAACAGAGTAGGAAACCGACCCTTGATCCGCCACAAAGGATTCAGCAAATGAAAATACGAATAAGAATGGAATTTTTTTCCTGGCTGGCTTGAGGAATCGGGCACAAAAAAAAACGGGTTAAGGCCCATACAAACGAACGCAACAAGTCCCAACATTGTTAGACCAAAAATGTTACAGTCAAGTGCCAAAATGCCATGCAAATGGACACAACATGCCCAACAATGTTGAGTGTTGTTGGCCTACAATGATGTCCGTTGGCATGGGACTTTATGGACATGTCAAGATCTTCTTGTACAATACGGAATTAAGGCCCCGTCCACACTAACCCGGAAACTTCTGTATCCGGAAACTTTTCTTTCGGTATACGAAAGTTTCCGCGTCCACATGCACCAACCCGTTTCATATCGAATTTGACCGTCCACACTAATCCGGGTGTATCCGGATTCACTGTAGAGCCCAGTACAGAAACCGAAAATCGAAGACATTGCCTTTCGTAACATAATTTGTTCCGGCAATGCCGGACGTGAGAGAAATACTGTCTAAGAACGGGTACTTAACCAGCCATACTTAAGATTAGATAAGCTCTTCCCAAGGAAATGAAATATATATTTCGTACAAACGAGTACACTCCCTCAAAGACATGCTTGTCAAGGCAAAACTTAATCACAAAGTAAAGCAAAGTATAGGAGTAATGCACCGAAATGTAAATGTGTAAGGGTCATGCTGTGTAGGCCTGTCACCCCACTACAAAGTTGATTTGTTTTTTTTAAAAGCATCACTTGGCTCGTACCTATTAATTCCAAGTCGAGATCGTGCAATATCCAATACAAATAGGGTAAACCCATTACGTTATGTAGTGTTATATCGGAACTTCTTCGTTAAAAAATCTCGGCCTAATTTTTTAAACTTTTTATATCGAAGAGTTCTTACTAGCATGATTTTCTGAGAGGCCCTGTAAATAAGTTACAAATATAACTAAAGTCTTAGTTATTATATTAATTATTTTATTAGTATAATGTAAATAGTATTTATAGGGTATCATTTTATAAATAATTTTAGCCCTCCTAGTATAGTTTTACACTGAATTAGGAGTACCTGATTAAAGATTAAAGATACACACTTTAAGAGGATTACAGTCTACAACTGCCCCTGAACAGACACTAAATAAATCCATTGTAAGTATGCCCCTAGCAGAAACTGGAACTCGGTTTACTGACCTCATGAATAAGGATAGAAAGCTTCAGATTTAACTTTGAAAGAGATATCACACAAAAGGTTAAACACTCAGCAGAAGCAGAGATTCAAACTGGGACATTATTTGTGGCAGTGGAAGATATTACCACTACTGGTAAGCCTGTGAACCATGCTGCCCTCACTTCTTCCTTAAGACATTATTTCATATACCTTTCCATGTTCTTGAAATGTTGCAGCATGAAGGGGAGACCAGAAGGTACCTTTGTTCTGTGCATTAACATCTAAATTTATAAAAACGGAAATCATAAATCTTAATAGAAATCATAAAATAACATCACAGCAGGCCACTGTAGCTTTTTGAACTTGATCTGATCTTGATGCAAAATTAAAACTGTTTTGAAATTAGTCAAATCGATAAATATATATTTTTGCCCCATAGGCCGGCAGATTGAACGCTTTAACTGACTGGAACTGTAGAGCCATGCATGAATAAGATGTTTTTGAGTGAGCGGATGGCATTACAGGCTCATACACATGATTATTTATTTTTTGAACAGGATCCAACAAGTTGGTGTTTCCAGCGAACAAACAGCCAACTCGTTCAAACAAGTCAGTGTTTTCAGTGAATGGGTGATCAAGCCGTTCGAACGAGTTGGTATTTTCAGCGAACGGGTGACAAAGTCGTTCGAACGAGTGGATCTTTTTACCTAACGGGTGACCAAGCCGTTCGAACGGATGCAAATTTTTTCGAACGGCTTTGTGAAAGGTTTAAACGGAATCCCGTTTAAGAACGGAAAGTCGTTAGAGTACGTTTTCCCGTGCAAGGTCGCATATATTCGCTTGAGCACATGTCTGGCGAGAACTCGAGACTCATAGTCAGAAATATTTTACTTTTCCTTCGAATTTAAGTGTAGCTTACAAAATAGCTAGTGTCTTCAAAAATTCAATAAAACAGTTTCATTTTTTGCAGCTGATGCCCATTTTTTCTATTCAAATCGAAAAACTTCCCTAGAAGCTCTTGTGAATGAAAACCTCACAGCTAGTCCTATCTCTCATTATCTATTCTAAAAAAACTAAATTTATGACATTTTATTCACTATACTACACTACATAAACTTCTGCTCCAAGTTGTTTATCAATATGTAAGTTCTCCAAGTGGAAAGCATCAAATATTTCATTTATATCTAAGAAAATCGAACTAACTACAAGCGATCTTTCCAAACTTCGTTATTTTGTTAACATCAAAATTCTTATACACTAGTTTATTGTACTCTATCCATTTCTTACTTGGGGTAACACATACTCAGCTAATCTGAAACCCAAAGCTACCAGATTTTTGACCTTTTCTGACTATGATACTAACTCAAGTCCATTTTTTAAAACACTAAACCCTTTACAATTCATTGACTTAATTTTTTACATAATATATTATTTGTGCAAGATTTCCATAATCACAGACTTTCCTACATTTTTGTCAATTTTTTTCAAGCTGAAGTCTCAAGTTATTTCATTAACTAACCCCATTTTGAATTTTAACATATTCGAAATCTATCTTATGTTGCACACTTTCTGTGAAAATTTTTTTTTTGATTTGCTTGAATCCCTTTTGTTTTATTGCGTCGCGAAATTGCCATTTCGCTTCTAATTTACCGCTATTTTTTACATGGCCGAGCTCATGGGAGTATGGGTACGATTCTGAGTTTTACGTCACTCACGGTCTGTGAATCCACAGCCTGAGGCAAATTAGCTTTTTAAAATTAACAATTAGTACAAATTTTCCTTTTTTTATACTTTTGACTAACAATTGTTAACAAGTCGGTTGCATTTGCTTGTTGTTATAACCAGACTGAACTTAAAGATGGAGTTGGCCGTGAGTGACGTCACAGGTGGCTCACCCCAGACTTCCGAAATTCATTCCATTGCTCGGCAGTAAACCAAATGCGCGCGATATTCAAAGGCGTATAAAAAATAAAATACTCGGCCGATTTCCATAATTTTTTTATTTCAACAAGTATCTCCACAGCTTTCAGTGTCCGAAAAATCCGAAAAGGGGTTAGTTGCACTTTAATCTTCAGAAAAACTCGGCCAATCTTAAACACTGATTCTTCCACTGGTACTCACTATCATACTGAGTTCTTATCAGTGATATTTCCTGATTTCTCTTTGATCTCTTTGCTTCACTTAGTAACCGAATTTTTTCTGCCCACACATCAGGACTGTGGCCCTCAATAACACAAGAACTGCCAAACGGCAATTCTTTTAAGACAATACCAAACCCCGAAACTGCACTTACAAGCACGGGGACACCGGCTGAAAGAGCTTCCAATCCAATTAGACCATATCCTTCTGCTCGTGATGGCATAACGACAACACTCGCCTGACACATCATTTCTTTCAGTTGTTCTCGATCGTTGCAGTATCCACGCACGTACAGCTGATCCTTTGTTATGTTGGTCTCGTCCAGAAAGTACTCCCTTACGTTTTCTTCCTTGCCTAAAGGGGCACATACAGCGTGCAAAACGTAATTCGTGCCAAGTTTCCCCACAGCATTTGCCGCTACGTCAAATCCCTTCAACTCAAAATCTTCTTTTGCCCCGCGCCCAAATATATATACATGAAATTGTTCTGTTTCTCTCGCAGTCTGATTTAAATCTAGGAATTCTTTACTGAGGCCGGGATAGAAAACTTCAACTTTCTTGGCTACTTTTACCAGGCTTGTCGTATACTTCTCCTCCAGTCGCGGACCTACTGCAACAACAAGATCAGCCTCTTTGCACAGTTCTAATTCTTTTTTATCTTTCTCATTGTTCTCAGCAACTGGATTATGACCAACTTTGTATTTTCCCATCTCCTCACAGTCGACATGTACAAAATGAACCCATTTACAACTAGGGAACTCTTCTTTCAGGAAAAACGCTGCAGTACCAAATTTTCGACCATGACTGATAACAACATCTGGGGTCAGTGTCTCAGGTGATAACTTATGAAGTTTCAGGAGTGGATCCATTTCCCCTGGAACGGACCTTGCTTCAATCAAATGTACGTTAACCTTAGCAGCTTCAGTTTTATCACTATCAGAAACTTCTGGAAGGTAGCAATGGACAAAGAGCTTAAGATTTTCGGCCATGTGAATAGCAAGCTGTCTGTTAAACGTAGGCAGACCTCCTTTTGATGAGCCCCATTCGCTGCACAGCAACAAGATCTTGAGTCGCTTCTTGTAAATGGTGTCCATATGGGTGGCTTCATTAGCACAGACCTTTAAACAAAAAAAAACAGCTTAGAACCTTTAAGAAGCCAGAAAAACAAAATTTAGTTTAAACTTTTGTCAGGAGAGGCATCTTGTTACACTTCCTGAATTATTCATGGCATAATTCTTACATTAACATTTTCTGAAGATAAAGCATGGAACAAATTAGTTATTCAATGATTTCTCATGGAGGACTGTGAAATATGTCACACATATTTTCCTTCTAAGCATGTTGTGAAAAGAACATGCACTTGTAAGAATATTTTGCCAAACTACTTTTATGTATAGAATTTCTAACATGATCACTGCAACGTATAATACTACAGCATTTCAAAAACAAACCAACCTTGACTGTTTCATTTGTTAAAACATGTGATTTGCCATTAATTGCTTCTTTTGTTCCTTCTTCTTCAGTCTTAGTACTTCCCTAAAGCACATCAATGAACATGTTTTGACTGAATTCTTCTCACCACTTTTCTAAATCCCTATATTATAAATTGGTACCATAGTTTTCTTATAACAGGCAACAGCGTATAATATACAACAATCACTCGCGTGCATGGAAGGGAGTAAATATTATGGGTACCACACAAGGAAGTGTAAGCGGCCCCTATTTATTCAATATCTTTGTAAACGACCTTGAAATCGAACGTGGTGATTCTCCCTCCCTTTTCAAGTTTGCTGATGATTCTACCATTGTAAAACTGGTTTAGAGAAGTGTTAGGGACCCCTCAGAAGATCTAGTTGGCAAGTTTTTCGCTTGGGCCAACAGGAATAATATGAAGTTTTATTCAAATAAGTGTAAAAAACTAGTTATCAGAAAGAAGGGTAACCGAGCACTGTATCCTATAATATATCTCAGCGTAGCACTCTAGTCTTAATGGGTATTACATTTGAAAGAAATTGTAAGTTTACAGCACACGATGCCAAGGTTGACTAATGCAAAGCAAATAAGTGTCTTCATGTACTTAGAGTTTCTAGAATATTGGGCTCCACACAGAGGGAATTAGACCGTCTTTTTCAAGCCATAGTACTTCATAATATCACCTACTAGTACGGGTTATCAGTATAATGAGCTCAATTATTTTCAGTAATTTCTGAACCGAAGTCGCAAGTTGTGTTTTGTATCTACTTGCATTGATATAAGAGTATTGTTAGAGAGACACGAAATTTTTAAAAAAGTAACACAACACAGAGGTCATTCACTGGGAATATGCTTCCTGAAACAGAAATCTATAAAATACAATTTAAGGTGCAAAAGCTGCGGCAGAACTACTATCACCACGGAGCGTTTTAAAAGTTGTTTTTGAAATAGTTTAATATATAAGTATATATATGTATATATTATTGTTTTTTTAACAACTTTATTGGGCTACTTACAAGAAACTTACAAGATAAGAAAAAGACAAAATAAAATGTATGATCTTAGCCCAAATGGGTTGGCACGAACGGGAGCAAACTCCCATGCAAGGTGCCACCCATCTACTCTAGGACTCACTTCAAAACCTTGTCTCTATGAGGAAAATTATGTGGGGTTTGTGTTTGTGTCAATTGATTTGTTGAAATACCCCAAAACTAAGTTAAAAATTAATTTGGTTGGAACATGAGCCTTGATTGGTCTGAAGTTTTTATTTGCCAAATAAACTTGATTCCGAATATTTTTAAAGTAGTATAGAGCATTTGTCACATGATGACCTTTATTTAAATGTAAATGACTTCTTATTTCTATTACTGTGGAAGCTATTTTCTTTACTAAAGCATTTTTTGTCAATGTCAACTTTAACAGATTGTTCCGTCGTTACCTTTTCTTGGGACAATAACAGCACAATGTCCGGAGGATTGGAAGCTCTTCAATTGAAAGAAGAAGATGTTGTTAAGTTTTTGGCTGCATCAGTTCACCTTGGAACTGCCAATGTTGACTTCCAGATGCAGCAGTATGTATACAAGAAAAAACAAGATGGTGTTCCCATCATTAACATAAAAAAGACATGGGAGAAGCTTATGTTGGCAGCTCGTATCATTGTATCAATTGAGAACCCAGCTGATGTCTGTGTCATCTCAGCCAGACCTTATGGTCAGGTACGATAACATTTTATGGTGTTTATTTCTAATTCTTGGTTACCGTTGCTTGCAACTTCCTGTCCACACATGTGTTAACACATATTCAGCAGACCAATCAAAGCTCAAAGTTTTGACGATCAAACTTCAAGGTTTTCCCGAACATGTATGGAATGCTTTGATGCAAGTTATGCAAATAATCATAAAATTGTAAAAGATCACAGTCGATATTGGACAAAAATTCCTCCACGACTTCCTATTATCCATCATTCAAACTGCAAAACACAACATTCATGTACACTTTGTTTCCGTTGATTAAAGTGGCACCAAAGTGTTCCAGACTTATTTGGGTAAACTTTGAACTTTGATTGGCCGGCAGAACATGTTTTTGTCACGCTTGCAGACAGGTAGTTGCAAGTGACGGTGATTTGTTGTTTGCATGGTTGGTGCAGTGGAAACACCTGCATTCCAGCACCAAGGCCCGGGTTCAAACCTAAGCTCAGCCGAGCATGGAACGTTTATGTGGTCTTCTTTCAGTCAAAGTTGATTCAGCTTTCCTTCCTTACAAGGTTGGTAAATTGAGTACCAGCTTCTGCTGGGGCTAACAGGTGATGGATTAGTGCCCCATCCAGGGGGAGTCAGTAACTCTAATCCATTAAATACTACAGAAACTGGGATTGCTGGTCAAATGAGGTACTTAATATAGACTTGTAAGAGAATTTAACTTGTTTATTTCAATTTAATCAGCATGACCACAATTCTGTGATAAGGCTGGCAGACATAGATTGGGTTCAGTAGTAAGGTCTTCCTGGGCTCTTCTTGGTTTATATCTCCATATATTAGGATAACAAATGTTGCAAAATATAATTAATTGTTCCAATATAATCAAAAATGAGGATTATGTTTTGTTCTGAACAAAAAGATGCATAATAAGGGGCTGACCTGATTTCAAATTTTGCCTGTTTGCTGTTGATTAACATACAAAATGCAGACATTTTGATGAACACAGTGTCTGCATTAAATTGAATGAATTGCATCATCAAGGGCGCATTTTGAAGTTTTGATGCTTACTATTTATCTTGCCAATTGAATTGCCATTGATGAATTTTGCAATTTGGACAAGTATTGAATTAGAAGGAGCTTTAATATCAAAGTTGATGCTCATTTTTTAAAAAAAAATTGAAAGTTGTTTTTACAAAAATTTGTTTTGTTCTTCTTCCCTATCTTATTATTAATCTCTTTTATAGCGTGCTGTGCTGAAGTTTGCCAACAGCACCGGAGCAACTGCAATAGCAGGTCGTTTCACCCCAGGTACCTTCACCAATCAGATTCAAGCAGCTTTCAGGGAGCCTCGTCTTTTGGTTATCTGTGATCCTCGAACTGATCACCAGGTCTGTATGATTTCACCTTTTTAAAAATATAATGACTTCGGGAGTTTTAAATAAGAATCAAAATAGGTGGAAAATGTTTAGGAATACCGTATTTACTCGAATAAACGCCGCGGCGTTTATTAAAGTTTTCATGATTTGGGTGCGGCGTTTATTCGAGGGAGGCGTTTATTCGAGGGCGGCGTTTCTTTCAAATGCCGTTTATTTTTTTAAACAACCAACCGTAACTTTAATTTAAAAAGAGGAAAAATGATACAGTTCTTTGTCTGGCTGTAACGATCACGCCTTAGAGTTTTACTTTTTGCACATGCAAAAGCG
>JAODFW020946006.1:0-10882 GCA_027575235.2 Palythoa mutuki
TAGTAGTAGTAGTAGTAGTAGTAGTAGTAGTAGTAGTAGTAGTAGTAGTAGTAGTAGTAGTAGTAGCAGTAGTAGTAATAGTAATCGTAGTAGTAGTAGCAGTAGTAGTAATAGTAGTAGTAGTATCTTTGTTGTGATTTTACTGTATTCTTCGCTAACATCAGCTCAAGTTCCAAGACCAAGATTATGCCCTTTTAAAATGTTGACTGCGCTGAAAATGACCTTATTATGAAATATACAGAGCATGAAGCTTATAAAAAAACATATTGGAAACTTGTGTGCTGACTTAACGACTGAATAAGATTTCAAAACATATCCTTTTCCCGAACAAAAAAAGGCAAGACAAAACATAATATATTGTAAATTTTTGTAGTTTTGTAGTTTTTGTAAATTTTTGTAGTAAAAAATCATCGGGTTATGCAAAGCAACCATGAAATTACATCTCCGAACTTACCTTTCCTGAATCTAACAGCTCTTCACCTTTCGATCCGTGAATGAAAACCTTCATTTGCAAATATGAAGCAATCACCATGAAGGGGAAGAAGGCCAAAATCACAAGTGTCATTCTCCAATCATAAGCAAAAGCAAACACCAAGCTGGACACCACAGTTGTCAAAGTCGTGGCAACAGTACCGAGTTGTTCTCCTGCAGCCTAAGTAGTATACCAAGTATAAAGTTAGCCTGGTTTTTGGTATGAGGAAAATTTGAGTTAATTCATTCGTGTTAAGTAATGTTACGCCGGTACTTTTGTTTTCGTGAGAAATTGGGTTCATCGTGTGACCAATGGAAGAAACCAAGAGCCCAGGGCTAGGAACGTCAATGGAAGCTAAGCAAGGCCCAAACACGGTAAGAAAAGATGTTTGAAATGCAAGTAAATTAAATAACGTTACGTCGCGTCATCGTTATTTTCGTGCTTCATGGCGCTATGAATGCACACTTGCTGAGCAATCAGAAAGGGGTAATACTACCCGAATTTGTTTTATAAAAATTATTTATGAATCTAGTTCCAAGGAATGTTTCATTAAAGATGTCGCCTGTAGAATTTTCCTTTATTAATTTCGCTTTTTATTTGTAATGAAAGTCTTCACCCGTAACATTGAATCAGCTCAGCCGTAGCAGGTGTTACAGGTGACGGCCCTTATTGAAATCCCTGAGTTCGACACATGCTAAGATGGACGTTTATCTCACGCAGAGTCAATCATACCACTAAGTCGATCGAAAGTCAATCAGTCCATTTTAAATTGTGCAATTTCGTGCAATGCATGCTAACATCGACCTTCAATCCGAGCCTTAGTTCTGAAGTATTTGGTCATCAGACAGCTGAAATCTAGAAACAATAAGCTAACAGCTAGTCTAACATTTACCCCTTTAACATCTGACGCATGCGTGGCGAGCATCGTACACAGGGCTCCAGTAGAATGGGCTGGGTCATCAAAGTAACTCATCGACTGAAGAGAAAAATAGACATTCTTTGTTAGACATTAGCGGTTCAACTGATGAACTAAAAGGCGTGCTAATGGTAAAATACAGTCGCTACAGCGGGCAATAAGACTGCATGGGCAGTGGGTATTACCCCTAGTTATTTCAGGAAGCAAGCACCTTTTTATGTTTAAACTTAATATTTCACCAAAAACTTTAGTATTTTTTACAGTGGTGAAATAAACAGACTTGTTGTTATTGTTGTTGTTGTTGTATCTACCCTTAAATAAAATGAGCCTGTGTGTTAGTGTCCTGGACAGTCATCAGGAAAAAGGAACAAGATCGACAGTGCTGGAGAACAGTTGTAGAGGCCTTATGTGCCCGATGGCACGACAAGGACAGATGATGATGATGATGATGAGATGAGTGTTAGCAGCCGTGGACAGCTGTTTCGACCTTATTAGGCCTCGTCAGTACGGCACAGCTAACAAACAATCTCAGGTTCCCAAGATAACTTCAAGTGAAGTCTTCGTGAAGTGCTGGTGTTACAGGTGGTATGTTACATGGTCCACATATGTACACTTACATTCTTGTTGGTAATACTGTACATGTGAACCACAATAAATGCTTCAACAGCTTTTTGGATAACATGCACCCTTCTAGCTGACACACTGACTTATGAGAACATACAAGTTAATAACATGGGATAACTTTACCATTATAAATCTTATTACAACCAGGTCATCTTTACTCACCTGCCTTAACAAAAACTTGAAGGTCATCTGTCTTAACCTCAACGTAAGTAACTCTCCCGACTTCGCAAATGCCCAACTCTGTAGAATATTTACATAACAAAAAACCATGTCAAAGGATTACGGTTGCAAACCAACTGTTTGTTTTATTATCTCACGTTATTCTTGTGGCAAAGAAAAATACATCAAATCACATCTGTTAACGCCGCATCTCAACGAAATATAATTATCTTTTGCATAACCTTACATCACACCGCATCACATCACACCGCATCACATCACACCACACCATATCACGTCACACTTCATCACATCACATCGCATCGCATCACATCGCATCGCATCACATCACATCGCATCACATCACATCGCATTACACACCACATTTGATCACATCACATCGCATCACATCACACCATACCACATCACACCACAACATAAGACAACACAGCACAACATAACAAATCACATTACATCACACTAAATCACATTGCATCACATCACATCGCATCACATCACATCACACCACAAACTATCAAACTCTTCTGTAAAACAGACTGCTACTCAGCTATTCTTGATAATTTCAAACAATTCTTAAGAATCTCTCACCGCCTTTCTATTTTGTAAAACAACGTATCAAGAGTTCTTGAAATTGAAAGATTTTTTCCTAAGGATTTATTTCTGTTTGATTTAGATTGCCGTTTTTTTAATTGTGTTTTAATGAGTCTTTTGCGTTCAAATCAGCTTTTGCTTGCCTCGTTTTGAAATGCAGTTTGGGATGGATAATGAAAGCTACGGCATATTTTACTGGGTGATTGGTCGAGCGTTTGATACCATATCACGCGGATGTAACGCGCTACAAATAGAACCGAAACCACTTTAGAAAAACTACATCTTAATAGACAATAAACACATTCGTCCAAAAACGTTGCTATCTGCCGCGAGCGGGAATCGAACCACTTCTCCCTGTACACAGAGTGCTAACCACTACGCCATCAGGGACCGCCACGCTGGCAACGTAGAAGTTTCACGATTGGTTAAGTTGGTTAGTGCATAAGGATTCCTGGGTCCAATTTTATTCATTCTAGTGAAATGCAAGTACGGCCAATACAAATCTTAAATACGTGGAATAATTAACAATCATTCCACGAACGCGTAAGAGACGTGAATAAAGACTTGAGAGAACAAGACGTGAGAGAAGTAACTGTTTATCAAGATATTTCTTTTTATAATTCTTCTTTTATCGCAGGAAATCTTTTATTTGAAGTATTCTTTACTACACCTCTAAATTATTGAATCAGAGAAAAAATCTCTGCAAATCAAGGCAAGATAATTCAGAAAACTCCGCCATTTTCTAGCAACTGCAGTTTGCCTCGCTGATAGGCGCGTGTACAACAACTACAATGGTCTCTTGCAGCTAACGAGTACTTTGCGCTGGCTGATTGGTCAATTCGGTAATTGCTTTATTTGATTGGTTTGGACAAACCTCCTATTCTTTCAAAATTGGATACTTCGTATAGATGTACCGTGAAAGTCTATGGAGATCCAATCAATGATTAATTGGGCATTAAAAATAGAGCACATGATATCAAAGACAAGAAGAACTCGGAAAAAAATCTGAGCCCCAGATGGGATTTGAACCCATGTCCCTCCGTGTTCTAGTCGGATGCTCTAACGACTCAGCTTCTGGAGACACTATGGTGATCAAGGATCGATTTTCGGGTTTAGACTGGAACCGCATCGCGCGGCCATACAGCCTAGTAATGACTGACGCACATGAACTTACTAACAGCATCGCGCTGTCACATTAATGCATATCAAGATAATATCAGGAATGTATTATTTCATATTTAATATACTCACCTAGGAGGTTGGTTGGCCGCATCTTGATATGCATTAATGTGACAGTCATTACTAGGCTGTGTGGCCGCGCGATGCGGTTCCAGTCTAGACCCGGAAATCAATCCTTGCTCACCATAGAGTCTCCAGTAGCTCAGTGGTTAGAGCATCCGACTAGAACACGGAGGGTCGTGGGTTCAAATCCCATCTGGGGCTCGGATTTTTTCCCGAATTTGAAATTTGTAACTAAAATTATGGGGTTGCGAGGCAAGTTGCACGAAGCATTTCCTTGTGTAAAATCATTTATAGCGATTAGAAAAGATGAAATTAAGAGATTTGGTCTAAGTTTGGCCATGAAAATCAAAGTTAGAAATATGTAGTTAGAAATGTGTATTTATTTGCGATGAAAATCTCTTCTAGGAGTCTTCCGCGGAACCAAGATCTCGAGAAGGTCAGCCATATTCCAATTTAAAATGTGACAAGTATTGGACAGGTTCAGATAATTTTGTCAGTTCTTCAAGCTCCTCTCGGCAAATTTATGAATTTTCAGGCAAATTCATCAGATTCAACGTTTTCAATCAATGATCTTGTTTGTATTGCTGTGTCACGGTTCCCGTTCTTTCTCAAACAGTCCTATTTTAGTGACGTACGTTTCCCGCCCTTTTCAAGCAGTCCTGTTTTGGCGACACTCGTTTCCCGCCTTTTTAAAGCAGTCCTATTTTAGTGACGTACGTTTCCCGCCCTTTTCAAGCAGTCCTGTTTTGGCGACACTCGTTTTCCGCCTTTTTAAAGCAGTCCTATTTTGGCGACGCACTTTTCCCACCCTTTTTCCAGCAGGCTTATTTTGGCGAAGCACTTTTCCCGCCCTTTTTCAAACAGTGCTATTTTAGTGACGTACGTTCCCGCCTTTTTCAAGCAGTCCTATTTTGGCGAGACACTTTTCCCGCCCTTTTTCAAACAGTCCTATTTTCGCGACGCACGGTTCCCGCCTTTTTCAAACGGTCCTATTTTGGCGACGCACGTTTCCCGCCCTTTTTCCAGCAAGCCTATTTTAGCGACACACGGTTCTCGCCTTTTTCAAATAATAAAACAGGGCTTCAAAATCGCGGTTTGTTCGATTTTCGCAAGAAAATATTCAATTTCATCGCATGGAAATGAGAACAGGAGCACCTCTAGAAAAACATCACATAAAGGCAAAAAACAACCATGTAAATACATCAGATTAGTGAAGAAAAGTAAGTAATGTTGATATTTTCAGTGAATTGTCTTACTGTCACAGTTTTGTTTCAGTCTCCCTTAAAGTTATTTTTATAGAACATAATTTAGCGGGCTCGCTCGTTCCTACAACATTAAGTTTTTAACATATAATAATCTCTATTTGATAACAATGACAACGAAAAAAAAATTACTGCCTGATCTGCAAGAACATAACCAACTAGTAATATTTAAAGCTGCTGTTGCACGTTGAAACGTTTAGCTGAAAGTTGTGTGCAATGACGATGCGAGACCAGTTTCATCAAAAGGTGTTACACGGTGTAATTCTTGTTTTTATCGCCAAGCACTGAGATCGTTGCGACTGTTGCAGATGTAGAAAGCGATTCTACTTTTCGTGAGACCAGTCTCGTAACGAAAGTTAAAAAAAGGTTCACGAAATCGACAATGTTACACGGTGCAACGCCAGCTGAAACTTGTTTCCCACCTTCGTTGCACACAAGCTTCAGCTAAAAGTTTTGGCATGCAACAGCGGCTTAAGCGAAAACAAATCCAGTTTTTAAGGTCTGCACCCGAAGGCAACGACCAGATACAAATATTTCTGTTAAATTAGCAATACTCCGTCAATAGAGAAAAAGAGAGAATAAATTGGAACACTGTTTGATACATGATACGTTGTAGTACCATTCTTCGGCTCACTAGCTAGTTTTTTGTGTCATCAATACCAAACAAATCCAACTCGTTTGATACGCAACGGCAGAGTAGAAAAAAAGAACGCTTATCTTCTAAACAAAACGCGACTTTGAAGCTACTTTTTCAGGAGAAAAAAGTTAGCACAAGGTAAGTGTTTCGAGAAAGTTAGTCGATTCTGCTACGGCCTAGCTCCTGATGAAACAAATAGATTCCATTTTTCCATTTTCTCCTTTTCCTATGTAGCTACCGGCTGTATGGATTATTACTTAATTAACAAGAACAGATGCTTGTATTTTTATTTTACATTTAGTTATGCTGCACGCGTACTTTCTTTTGTTGCTGTTCTTTGAATCTATCAGTGCAGGTGTACGAATAAATCAATTTATTTTCCTGAGCTACGTGCATTGCATGTAATCAAAATATTTTATTTATGTATCCATGTCACGTACGAGACTGAATTTATTCACAAAAACATAAACTTTATTACTATTATTATACCAGTAAAGGGCGTATAAATAGATGAATAACAAATAGAAAATTATGCGGAGACTCCGGCAGAACTAGGGAAAAATTAAAACCAAGCGGGAATCGAACCCATGCACGACCGACCAGTGTACGGAAGGTCATGGTTTCGATTCCCATCAGGAGCTCGGTTCATTTCCTGAGTTCTGTCTCCGCATAATTTCCTATTTGTAACTATTCAGTTATCACTTTAGAGGACACTTGAGAAAATAAAAGCTGAAATTAAAAACAAGGAACAAGTTTAATAGTCTGAACAATAACGGGACCATTTGCAAGTTAAAAATGGATCAAGTGAACTAAACGGAAATAAATAATCTGATTATTTGAAATCTAAAAACTTGTAAAAATCAAGAAACTTCGATAAAGCGTATTTGTAAGTGTTGAAATTAAATGAATATTCATTGTTTTGTTTCAGCGGGCTAAAAGAGCCAAATTCTCTATTTTAGTCCTTCACTGAATGCGTCACAATGTCCGAAAAAGTGATTATAACAAAGGATTTACTGATGAAACTATTATTTTGCAGGTCGTTAGAAACTGATTGCGATAGGTTTTATCGGGGTAATTACTGTAGTGTTGCCGTCTGGCAATGTTTTGACTACGCATAGACAGTCCTTTTCTTAATTAGGGAGCTGTCATTAATTATATTCGGAAGGGTGCCGGAAGAGAAAGTGGGTGCCATGATAATTTGGGGGAAAATTTTGTGGGGTTGTATGAAATTTTATTGAAAGAAAAAACATGGGCTATGAAACCTTTTTTTCCTATTTGTGATAAAGATAGCTGAGGGTTACATTAAAAATTGATCAGGAACAACTTTATAAATAATTGAATAGTTGTTATTACATAAAAATGCCCACCTGTCTCCCCCTTTTATTAGAACTATTGCGCATTCATTCAACAGTTTAGGAGCAAGTGATTTTAAAAGAAGAAACATTAATTTCTGTTCTCCCCGCATCCTGTAAATTAATATTATAAAGCTAGGTTTTGCCAATGTCATACTCTTTTATCAAATGCCATTCTAACGTTTATTGATATCTCAACTGTATATTCTGTACAGATATTATATGGCCACCCTCTATACCTTTTACTTCACCATTTGGTAATACCTGTAATCAAAAAATACAAGCTCAGAGATAAACACCAGGTCTACATGAAATGATGAATTGAACAGAGTGCCATGATTTTACATAAAAAATATTAGCAACTGTTTATAACATCATTTGTGCTAAAATAAAATTCAAATAAGCCAAAATACAACAATTTTGAAAGGAAAAAATCGAGGCAGCCCCTTTATATACTTCTTTCAGTTGATTTTTATCCTCAGAATTCACTATCGGCTTAGCCTCCTCAAAAGTGATGGACTTGCTATGTGTAAAAACTGTTAGTAGATATTTCAATGCTGGTAAGCTTTAGAATAAATAAATAAATAAGGTGTGTGCTCGGTTGGTTTGCAGAAGGTGTTTGTTACAGGAAATTATAAATAAAGATTTGTTTTCATCTGACCTAAAAATTTAAAAAAGATGTTAAAGAGATGTTAAAAATTTCTGGTAAAAAGTTAAGTAAATCTTTGGCAATCAAATGCTGCCTTCCTCTGGGTTCCATGAAAATGTTTTTAGGTTAATTCTTTGTTCGAATTCATATTTTTCGCTTCAGTGCTGATATGAATGGAATATTCTTGGGAAATGCTGCCTTTCATTGGCTGCGTTAGATTCATGGTGTAGCCCGATTATTGCATGCAAAATCTTTGATCACATTCAAGGATCGAATTCACATTCAAGAACAACATTCACCTTCAACATTTGTAGATTAATCACATTCAACACATATTTCGATCAAATTCAAGGAATGTGATCACATTCAACACCAAAATTCACGATCAACATTTGTAATTTATCATTTTCAACAAACATCCCAAGGATGAAATACATTACATTCAACAACTGCGTTCACATTTATCACAACACGTAAATTGTAAACCACAATCAACAGACATACTATTAAATATATGGCGACCGCACTCAACGCATCGAGATTCACATTCAACAAAAACATTTTTGTCAACAAATCCCACAATGCATTTTTAGTCTGTCATCGAAGTGCATGCTGGGAAGGAGGCGCACAACTTTTAAAATGGCGGACCCTGGGAGTTCAGATATATAGGGGATTTATCATCCGAGAAGAAGTACAAAATACTACATTCGCGAAGAGCTCATTAGTTTTTCTGGAGCACAAAGTATTATCAATAAAACGCGCAGTTATATACGAAGGTTATGCAAAAACATTCTAGAAAAGGTTGACATTCCAGGCTGCTTGTTGAAGTAAAAGATATAATTTGCTAAAGAGCAACAATAACCGATTTAATCCTTATGGTGACAAATAATAAGCATCACTATAGAGTTCATAATTGTCCAGAAGCTTTAAAGTAGATTCAAAGAGCGCGCTGATGCCATTGTCGAAGAGTTTCCGCCTTTTTGGGTCAGATACCGTGTGGGTGAGACCGGGGACGAGCTTCATCACCAAAAGTCACGGAAGTTGTGTGTTGACTTCGAAATTTCAACTCTGCTAAGAGTGAATTATTGCTGAAAATTTCAGTTATGATAGATTCTAACTCTTTTGCAATTTTCAATCGCTTAATGCTGTTTTATAATCATTTTCAGCCTACAACTCAATTTTGAATAAAATCTGAAAATATTTAAAAAAGCAAAGGTGGCGGCCACTGACGGCTACGGTTGCCATGGAAACCAATTAGACACCACGTAACTAGACTTAATGGAAAGAACAAACAGGAAGCTGATTATTTGTGCCAAAGTTATGGGGGGCATACGTTTCAAGTAAATTATCATTCCAGAAGTTTAAAGAAGGGTTATTCGAGATTAATCTGGTGTGTGAAAAACTACAGATAAAAATGTGTAAATTCGTACTCGGTGTAAATATGAAAACTACTAATTGGGCAGTAAGATCAGAATTGGGACGTTTTCCCATACATGTTGAAGTTTTTTCATCCGTTTTAAGTTATTTTTATCACCTGCTTAATGTTTATAGCGAAAGTGAACTTTTGATTAACGCTCTCAGAACTTCCTTCCACATAAATAATAATGGAGGTACGTCTTGGTTCAGCATGGTTAGCCATGAAAATTTATTACACAAATAAGAATTTCCGCTCATAAATTTCCTGTTGAACAGGGTTGATATGTTAATATACCAAGAGAACAACAACTTTGCAACATCTGCAATTGCAAAGTCGTTGGAGATGAGTTCCATCTATTTATGTGTAAGGAAAGGCCTCTTAAGGAACGCAGAGAAAATTTTATAAAAGAATTATTGAACATTAATGGTAATTTTAGAAATTTTAATTATAAAACTTTATTTGATTATATACTTACTTTGAAAGATGATTCCATTTTTTATGTTACTGTTAAGTTCATTACAGATATTATGGAGATTTTTTTGATCGAAAATTTGAAAGTAATAGATAATATTTAAATAGCTAATTCTCTTTTATATTTACTGGTTACACACTGATGTAAACTTAATGCTGTCAAAGTGCCAAGAAATCAATATTGTTATTAATATTATTTGTTAATTAAATATTTTGATTGTTAGGTATTTCCCGAAGTTTGAGCGTTATAAAATTAACCTGAATTTGTGCGAGCGTAAATTTGCGCGGGAATTTTTTCAGTGCGTTAATTTCGACTTGTTTAATTTTGTGATGTGACAACTTTAACAAGAGTTTTCTTTATTTAGAACATATCAAAAAATACATATTAAACAATCGAAACCGTGTTAATTTTGTAGAACTGAAAATGTTAACGACTTTTAACCGCGTTAACGTCGTCAACGTTAATATTTTTGCGCATTAATTTCGTGATCGCGGGAATTTTAAGTAATAGGTAGCTTTTTTTAAGAAATGAGTTTCTTAAGTCAAAATGAATCTCCCAGTAGCAGACTGGGAACTACTTGGTCAGTAGAGAATTATTATACTTAGAAGAAAATATTAAAGCAAGTGAGTAACATTTATACTGTTAAATCAGTTTCAACCTCAAATATTACGTTTCTGACGTTCTGATTGGTTGACTCGATATTGGTAATTTAACAATTATTCCAGGAGCGCACGTTGGATATGAGATGGTAAATAGCCGACGAGGTTCGAAGGGCAGAGTTGGCTATAAATCATCTCATGTCCAACAAGCGCCAAAGGAATAATTGTTTTATTAAATTTAATGAGCTTTCTTAAACCTTCGGTACTTGAAATTCTCAGCCCTGACTTCCCCACAAATTTTTCAGCTTGGCAACACTTCCCATATAAGGTCATTCGGTATATGAGCTGATAACCGAGATTGAGTGAACCAATCAGAACGCCAGAAATGCAATATTCGAGGTTGAAAATTTCATAAGTGTTTATATATACCGTATGACCTTATATGGAATGAGAATTTTCCGAGTGAACG
>JAODFW020946096.1:0-10881 GCA_027575235.2 Palythoa mutuki
TTATTTGCAGGCTTATTTGTCACAGAGTGCACTGTTTTTACCGGCAAAGTGTAATGTTAATTTAAATTAGCATAGAAACTAATCAAAGCATAAAAATTGATCGAAATCATTAATTTGTTTAAACAGTTAAATAATCACAACAGCACCTATCCTGTGCAAAATATTATATAAAATTTGCTCATATGTTGGATGACAAGTATGCTAAAAAAAGGAAATTCTTCAGACCTCTTCAATATTAAAAATGTTTTGTTAAAAAAAAGTGGTAACCAAATTTTTTGGATTGGCTACCACTTTAAAATATTTAGGAGCCAATTGGCTACTGGGAAAAAAAGTTAATTTCAGGCCTTGAACTCCCTAATCTTGGGGACACGGCCACTTTGGCCTTAACATTTGTGGCACTGAAAATAGGGCACCAAGGCAATTGTCAAAGGCACCAAGGCCAATTTTTAGAAGGGCAGCAAGGCAAAACCCTAGATAATTTATTAATGGTATATGTAGTCATCTGAAAGTGTTTTTATCGACTCTCGAAGGCATTCTAAAAAAATATACCATGCAGATGATGGTGCAGTTACATTGACTGCAAAACTGTAACCAAAAGTTAATGCTCGCACGCTCGCTGTTTGAAACCAGCTTCCGGGGGGGAAAATGATGGGAATGCTCGTCAGAATTTTTAAAAACAACCCCTAAAAGTTACCCATATTGGTGTGGCGCCGGCATATTTTGACCCCTAAAAGTTACCAAAGAAATGCACAGAAACAAGTGATAGAAAATAACACATTTTAATGCCAAAAAACGTTTAACATCGAGTACTTTTCACTTTAAAATGTTTCTAAAAGTACTGTCATACACGTTTTCCATAAAATGTCATTTTCTCGAAACATTCACGACCATTACATCTTCAAGAACGTCAATAACTGAACTAAGATAAACAGACCACAAGACCGCTTTGTCTCTTAAATTTTATTGGCGATGTAATTGATATCTATTGTAGTTTTGATTGATGTGAGCTGCAGTGGACAAATAAAAGTAATCGCTACATGTAATAGACAGAGATGTTCGGTGTGTTCTGTAATTCTAAGGAGGACAAACTGTCATAGCAAATCCAGGGATCAACAACCCAAAAAGGGTCTAAAAGTTACCCTGATCTCTGAGACACCCTAAGCGTTGCCAAAATCCGGAATTTTAACCCCTAAAAGTTATGACGGGCATCCCAGACAAGTCCGGGGGGAAACCAGACGGCAAACAGACGGCAAACAGGTTTTGTTTTCGTTTTTGTTATTTGATTATCACCTTGATATACATTGATCACTTTCCAGTTCATTCCGGCTATAAACGAAAATATTTTTAACGCCTGTTTCTCAAAATAAGAATTGAAGGCATGACGGCACTCTTTAAACAAAGGGCAGGCCATTTGTGGCCGTTAATCGTGCAAATTTCGGGGGCATTACGGCAAAGGCAAGGCACATCCACGGCAATTGCCGCGTGGCCATCGTAAATTTCAAGCCCTGGACCAGCAGTGAGGACAGCTTTGCCCAGCTGCTTTCAGTATCTCAACCATAATAAACTGTGCCAAGGTGCGAAATCAAAATGCCTTCCAGCTCCTAACCCTAATGAAACCCCTGTTGATATCAGTAGATATACAAAAAAAATATTAAGATCTGCTCTTCAAAATAGCCAAATCAGAGTTTCTGGGTTACCATTTTGCCATATGTTTGTTAACTCTGAGGCAGGAATCTCCAACATTGAGTTACTCTGGCCTATGGGGATAGAGCCATTTCCAGAGTTTTTAGAAGATTTTCACTGTTTTGAAAGAGTCCATTGTTTTGTTTTCTCATTCCTCCACAGTGGCAATCATCTATAGATGAGTATGGCAGAGTTTATTTTTATCAAGTTAATGGAACCTTAACAGCATGGGAGTTGCCAGAGGTTTGTACTGTAATTGGTTCAGTTTTTGTTTGTTCTCCTAAATGAAAGTTTTTTTTTCTTTTAATATTGAGAGAACATTTCACAGAATCAGTTTTCCTGAGTGGTGGAGCTCCTTTCTAATCCGGATAAGTTTATTTTATGTTTCACCCAAGTTGCAGACCTTGAAGTCTTAAATTTTGGTGGCACAGACATTTTGGTTTTAGTTTCTTTACCAAAGAAGGGGCACTAAGGAAATTGCCAAAGGACATCCTGGCCATACCAAAACGTTTTGAGGTGGGGAAGGTGATCATTGGTGGCCAACTGAAAGTGTTTTTATTGACTATTGCTGAGATTTTTATTCACTGTTAATTGCCTTTTTCTGACTATCAATCTAATCATTTAACTCCTAACTCATAGTCTGCCTTTTTCTGACTATCAATCTAATCCTTTAACTCATAACTCATAGTCTCAAAATAGGAATTGAAGACATGGCGCCATTCTTCATAAAAGAGGCAGGTCATTTGTGGCCAGAAATCTGCAAAGGGCATTATGATAATAGCTAGGGGAATCATGGCCATTATAAATTTCAACCCCTTAAGTTGGCCTGTCTGGCTTAAGAACACTGGCAAGAACCCTGAGAAGCCATAGATATGTAATTAATTAGATGCAACGTTTCACTAGACACCAATATATGGAGAGGGGGGAGGGTTCTCCTGGAATTAATAACAATCATTTTTATGAGCATCTGTTGGATTTGAGTTGTCTATACACGACCCATATCGAACAATCTCAAATTAAAAACTTGTTTTTTGTTGGTAAATTTCATTAAACTATCAGCTTTGACACTTGCAAATTATGGTGCCCCAAATTTGATCAAATGAACTGCTTTAATTTTACATATGAAATGACCAGAAGTTGTTGCCATTAAAGTTGTACAAAGTATGATGAGCCAGTCAGGATGCTAGAAATGCGCTGAGGCTAAAAAATTTAACAATAAGTTTACTTAATATGCAAAAGTATTCTGGGGATCTTCAGATCGAACTCTTCAGAGCATTGAGCCAATGTAGAGCTGAACTTAGTTAATTTATATGTTATTTCTAACCAGTTTTGTTTGCTAATTTTTAATATTTAATGTATAACCGAAATTAAAATAACATGGTTAGGCCAGACTATTTCAATTCCTGTTTTATGAAATTGCCTTAAGTATAGAACTTTTTTTTAAAATAAAAACAAAAATTCTTTTTAAACTTACAACAAGAATTAATATTTTAAAAGAAAACAAGAATTAACATCAAAGCCTTACCTAAGCTAAAATCCTGGGTGGTACATTTAAAAACGTACCTCAAAGGACAAAGTCATCACAAGAAAAGGGCCATTAATTGGCATGTATTATTGGTTTGAACTCTGTGTGCAAGAAATAAACTACATTTAATATTTTAATGTATCGACTTGGTTTCCATTTTAATTTTTCTCTATTGAAAGTTGTTGAAGATTTCCATGAATTACTGTTGCAGTATCTGTGAGTAGGAGAAAAATTAATACCTAATTGGCATCACTGTGATAGAAAAATATTAAAAAATAGCTTGTAGAATTAAAACTCCCTTAAGCAGTGTCAGTGGTACTAACCAAATTTGAAGCTGTGCCAGGGGTTGGAAAAAGTTTTGATTTTTTTGCCTTGACGTCCAGCAAAAAACAAATTTAAATTAAAAGTGCAGTATGGATCCTCATCATCAGCTGTCAATGTACTGTATATAATTTTCAAATATTGATTAAAATACACCACACTGGAAACAGAAACATTGTCAGTTTGTGGAAAAATTGTCTGGAATGAATAATGACTTACTGCTGAGTCTGGAAATTGGGGAAACAGTTTAGATAGAAGCCTGGAAAAGTCTGAAATTGTGTTTTTAAAATTCTGTACAATCCGTGGTTACAATAATATCTTAAATATTGAACTAAATAATATTATTATAGTGTACTGGATGGCATACAGATTATCTTATTTTTATTTTTCCCATTCATTTACAGTTTAGCTTTTACTTTTGTCCTAACTACTTGTACTTTAAAACGGGAAATGAAATCAGTCTGGCCTTCAGATACTTTGCTCAGATTTACTTAGTGTTATATTATTTGATAAATAATTTATAATATGCACAGTCATAATAACATTAACTAACTATCATTTGATATTGTAAACTTGATATTACTTGTTTTTGATGCTATTAACTTTTTGAAATTACTTAACATGTGAACCTATTTTGTATCGTACTTTAATTTGTTTTATTGTATCAAAATTAAACAACCATGAAGCAATTATTAACAGTAACAGTTATTTTTCCAGTGAACAAAACGTATTTATACTAACATATTTCTTTGATGTTTTCTAATCCAAAATAATCTATTATACTCTCTAACTTTATCTCTTTAATGATTTTTGTAAAATCTTTTGACATAATCCATACTAACAATGATATAATTGATTTTAGCTATTAAACTATTAATCTTAATATTATTCATTTCATACATATGCACGTTTTATGAACGCATTTTCCTTTTTTCCCTTATTTTCTGGAGTCGTGATATATCATTTCACTTTATTTTTAATTTGTCAAATTGAAAAAATACCAGTTTTGAATAATTGTTACATCAAACAGTTTTTCACTGTTTGCAAAGAGGGAATAATGCAACATAGTTTTGCTTTGAGTGTGGTGTACATATCTTGCCATTATATCTCATTTTTTCTCAAGAAATTTTGAACTCAAGAAATCTTTCATTTTATATTTTTATTCCAATTATTACTTAAATTGTTCTCAACAAAATTTTGGAATCCGGTTCATTCTTGGAGCATGCTTGTAGCACAGTTGGTAAGTGTGAGCACTGCCTTCTGTGCTGGAAGTCCTCAGTTCGATTCTCAATGACTCCAACATCTGTTTCAACTTTCTTCTGATCCTTGTAGCTTCAGGTTTTAATATGTGTAAAATGGAGCACTGACAGAGTGAGGGAGTAAAGGGCTCTTCGTTGGTTTCCATCGATACCAGTTAAATGGACCCATGGAACTACTGATGTTAATTAAAGTTAACTTTCCCCTTTTTTGGAGACTTTACAGACACTACAGGTATCAAGAATTGTTTGAACTGGCAGACAGTGGACTTCATCAGCAATAATCAAGAAAATTTTGGTTCATAATCACGATGAAGCTGATGATGGTGATGATACAATTGAAATGATACTTTTTGTTCATTGCTGTTATTGTTTAGGTTGCACCAGTCACTCGGCAGTCCTTTGAAGCTCTGGATGTCACCTTTAGACAAAAGTCTCCCAATCTTAGGTTTAGGGGCTCAAAGTCTCAAACACTGCTTATGAGAGGACCACAGAGGTCTTCATACAATCGATCTAGTAGGCCAGTTGATCTCTCTCCACTCGATCTACCTCCTTTCCCATTGGTGAGTCGCTTTACATTAAATTCAGTTCTGAAAACATGTTCTGACCTTTTCACTGCAAAGCATTTTTGCTGTAAAGATAGCAGTACATATCTAACTCAATTTGCACAGTTGTCAACTCTGATCCCATTCAGACCACTGTTTTGTGACCTTACACAATTCTGGCTTGTTGGCCATTTCCAAATTACACTCTACTGCTCACAAACAAAACCATCAACTCAAGGCCAGATTCTTAAAAACACAGTAAATGTATCACAGGTTAGCAACTAGCCCCAACTTAAAGATTTTGTTTGTGAACAGTAGAATGTGAATTAGGAAAGTAAAAGCATTTATTCTAGTTAACTGAGTTGTATAAACAACATGCATAACTGAAGGAAATCAGGTGTCCAATGTATACGTATTAAAAACATGAACTTTATTCAAATTTCTGATAAGACTTTAAAATGCATTTTCTTTTTTCAATACCTAGAATTTGACACATACTAAAAATGAATTTTAATGAATTCTATTTGACGTGTTACTTTTCTTTTAAAAATTTTGCAGTCTAAATTTTGTCCCAGTCCTGCAAACTATCACTGATGTGAGATTAATGCCATCAAAATGTAAATTTAAGTCGGACACCATGAAAAAAGTACTAAAGACCTTCTTTAGGGTAAAGTCGTCAATCAACTTTTTCCATGGTGTCCAACTAAATTTTAAATTTTGTTTCGGTAGAAACATCTACGGAGCAATCACCCATTTATCAGTGAATCAGCAATACTAAAGCTGCCCTGTGTCATTGTGGCACAGTTTCACTTAACATCAGAGCTCATTTGACAAAGCATGATTCTAGATACAAGCTTCACTTTATAGTTCGCTCATAAATTGATTTCATTAACGATCCAAAAATGCTTGACATCTTTTAATGTGGGTCTACCACGAACTAGTTTTCCTTTATTATGTGTTTCGAGTGCATTAGGTCGCACAGTATTGTTGGTTAGATTCAGCAGTGACACATTGGTTAAATCCTTCAGTCTTAAAGTTACCATGTGCTGGTACTTTATACATGTTACCTTACGCATGCACTTTACCACGACAGTCATTTGAGAATATAATGATGCCCAAATTATACCTCGAGTATTCAAACGGAAGCTGGAGTACTGAGAACCAAGTGCTGCTTGGTGTTATAACTGGTAATTAAATGTATACCTGTTTCTGTATCCAGTGAAGTCAGTTATCAGCTATACACGTCAAAAACCTGAGGTACAAGGCTGCCATGTAACATGTTTATTCTCAGAGAAAGATTTAGGAGATCAGTTACCAAAGAAGAAGGAAAATACTAATTCAACATGATATTAAAATTCATATATTCGTTAACTTTTTTTTTTTTGCTTTTTTTCAAGTTTCAGTTTCATTAAAATAATATTTCAGAACATTTAATTGAATTTTTATGTAGTTCATTTACTGTAAAAATTTAAATCCTCTAAACCAACACGTTAATTAAAATACTTGAAAATCACCTTAACTTTAAATTTAAAATATCTTCTTGTTGTAAAGTAAAGTAAAGTAAAGTAAAGTAAAGTACATAACAGTACTTGTAAGCATTTCTTTAAAAAACAATCCATTACCTGTATTCTAGTTTAATTACTTTACCCTAACGAAGGACAGTAGTCCAAGTCCCATTTCTACAATGTTAAATTTAAATTTTAACTGTTTCTAGATAGTTAAATGAGGGTTTTTACTTAATAGATAAAGTATGAGCTGGAGATCTTTATGGGCATTTAAAAATGCGAACAGAAGGTTAGCTGTTTTAAGCCCATAAAGGTGGAACACGAATATTTTATCTTACGTATCAATCGTCTAGGTTAGTTTTTTCGTACTATGCTAATATTTTTAAAATAATAATATACATGAAAAAATTTCTCGATTCTGATTGGCTAAGAGCAGTGCTGTTTTAAGGAAACACAGTGCAAAAAAATGAAATACAGTGCAGAAAAACGAAACACAGTGCAGAAAAAAGGAAATACAACAATAACAATTACGACTACAATTACGACAACTACTACAACTACGGTTATTACTACGATTACGACTACGATTACAACTGCTATGACGAAAACGACTACAAATATGATTACGACAACGATTACGACTACAATTACGACTACTACGACCATTACGACTATTTCGACCATTACGACTACTACGACCATTACAACTACTGCGTCCATTATGACTACTGCAACCATTACAACTACTGCGACCATTACGACTACTGCGACCATTACCACTACTACGACCATTACCACTACTACGACCATTACGACTACTACGACCATTACGACTACGATTACTAATACGGTTACTACTACGATTACTAATACGGTTACTACTACTACGATTACGATTATTCAACACATGATATGCATACATCACTGACAAACCAGAACTTGCTCTGTAATTTATGTATAGTTTTAAAAAGTATTCACACGACTTTTGAAAAAAATTTTCATGTATATATGATTTTTTCGTGCAATTTAGGAAAAAATTTGAACTCGTGGGTTTTCAAAAAGCTCATATAGTACTCGCCCTATTGGGCTCGTGCTATTTTGAACTTTTTGAAAACCCACTCATTCAAATTTTTTCCAAATTGCACTCGAACACATATGATTTCCTATACAAAACAAATTGTACTGGTTCAAGACAAATTGTACTGGTTCAAAACAATTGTACTGGTTCAAAACAAATTGTACCAGTTCAAAACAATTGTACTGGTTCAAGACAAATTGTACTGGTTGAAAACAATCGTACCAGTTCAAAACAAATTGTACCGGTTCAAAACAATTGTACTGGTTCAAGACAAATTGTACTGGTTTAAAACAAATTGTACTGATTTAAAACAAATTGTATTGGTTCAAAATACATTGTACCAATTCAAAAACCAAAATTAATTCAGGAATCAAAGCTGGACTACAACATATACATGTATGTGAAGTTGATTTTAGGTTTGAACTGTGAATATACATGATTCGCTACACGTCTTATATATAGTTACTTGAAGAGAATAAATTAAGCATAAACCCTAAAACAACGTGTAGTTAAAATTATCAATTGCGTCGTGTTTTCTAGGCCAAGAAACTAGCAGTTTATGTTGCCAGAGCCAACACTGAAAAGGCAGTATAAGATTTAATGGAGGAGCTGAAGGTAAACATATAAGGCTTTAGTATAAACATCGTCATATTGACGGTAAAATAATACAAAGATAAATGATAATAAATACCAGAAGAACGTTTTATTAAAAAAAAGGTAAAGGTTCCTTTATCTAACGTCGATAGTTCCTTCAGTTTGTACAACTGGTATCAATGGAAGCCGACGGTGCGCCCTTTACCCCCTCCCTCCGTCAGTGCTCCGTTTTACGGGTATTTAAAGCTACACAGCTACACAGATCAGAAGAAAGTCGGAACAGACATTGGAGGCGCTGAGAATCGAACTGGGGACCTCCAACACAGCGAAGGCAGCACACTTACCAACTGTGCTCTAAAATGAATGCTATAACCATGTATACAATGTAAATCCTACAGACCTAAAGAATGCTGGACAAATATTAGGAAATTTGCTATAACAGGGCTCGACACTAACAGCCAACTAATCACAGACTAGTAGAAAAACTGAGTTTTGGCTTATTGGTTTTCGATTTCCACTAGTCACTTGGGGTAGTAAACAAAATGAAATTAACCCAACTAGTTTCTGTCTTTCTCAAGGAATCTTGACATCTCGGAATTTCGCTGTGGATGTATCATATTTTCGGACAAGTACTGTTCAGCTTATATGCAAATTTCATAAAATGCTGTTTACTTTTCGTTGTATGGCACAATTAAACCGGTTATTGAACATGTTTTAAATTATGTTGAAAGGAATATTTAACAACAAGACAGCATCGATTTCTCTGAAAGAACACAACTATACTCTTTTACGAGATTAGTAGAACAAAACATCACCAAGCCAACATCAACGCTTGGCAAGTAAAAAATTTATTTTGGCTAGTAACATTTAAGTTGCCACTAGCCACAAGACTAGTAAGTTGAAAAGTTAGTGTCAAGACCTGTATAACTATCCAAGGACCAAAACGCTGGAATTCCTTTCCTGATGATCTAAAATCTAAAGCAACCACAAACAGCTTGAAGATCAATCTAAACATATCTATCATCATCAATCCAGTTTTGATCCGGTTTTATCCCCGTAAACGAGGGTGGCCAGATTTCCCCACTCTGCCAGCAATCTCCCCCACTCCCACTCTCCATCTTGCTCGATTCATTGCATCCTCCTTCACCAAACCAACACTCCTACTCTCCTTCTCCACCTGCGATCTCCATGTCTTCCTTGGTCGTCCTCGCTTCCTCTTTCCCTTCACTTCAAACTCCAATGCCTTCCTCAAAACATGGTCATCATCCCTCCTTAACACATGCCCGTACCATCTCACTCCATTCGCCTTTGCCATCTGAACCACTGTCTCCTTCAATCCCAACATCTCCATTAGGTCTTCTGTCCTTCTTCTCTCCATCAGTTTCCATCAGTTATTATCATTATTATTATTATTATTATTATTATTACAAATGTGTTTAACAACAAGGATTTGTTGAAACGTTTAATAATATTGAAATCTTGGGTAAAATACGACATTTCAATAGTCCCGCTGTCATTATCAAGTAAATTGAATACCTTATTATAGGAAATTAACGCTCCATGAAATTAACGCGAATCGTTAAAATTTGCGTTAATTTAACTCGCGTTAATTTTGTTGAGCTTTAATTTCAGCGATGTTAATTAAGTGCAACGTTGATTTCTGTGCTCTTAATTTCCAGTATTTTAACCCCAATTTTGGAACCTGTCCAGACATTCTTGACATCTAAAAACATTAACTACAAGCTTTCTTTCTTTCCATTTATCCAATATTTTTCATCTTTCACCAAAGCTAAGGCGAAGGTTTACAATATTTCGAGTTCATCTTCATCGTAGTCACTGTCAGAAGTGATATCATTATCTTTTTTGATTTCGGCCAAGATAGATTTCGAATCGTCAACATAGTCTTTCTCGCGTTAATTTCCTTTATTGTGAAATTTTACCTCCTCTTTCGCGTTAATTTTTGTTATTCAAAAGTCGCTTTCCATTAAATTTGCGTTAATTTAATTCGCTTTAATTTCCAATACCTTAATTTCATGGAGTGTTAATTTCCTATAATAAGGAAACTGAAGAGCTCAGTGCAAAAACAGCATATAGTGTTTTATAATATTGGAGTCTCGATCAAGTGCAAATTTACTTTTACACTTCTGGGTTCTTTCAGAAGATTGCCTTGACCAACCATTCTGGTTTAATTATGCCAGCCTGGGAGCTTCTGTAGTGGAAAATGGCTCATAAAACCACTTACAAACACAATGTTTACCCGCTTCTAACTTCCATGCAAAATTTGTAAGCAAACAAAATTAAGAGTCACTGTCTGAGAAAACCATGCAAAGCCGGAACACGGGGGTCGGCCGATCTTAACCAAATTTCTACTGTT
>JAODFW020946192.1:0-10881 GCA_027575235.2 Palythoa mutuki
AAGAGAGGAGTTAGGTACCATGGCTACTGGGTGGGTGAGTGGAAGAGAGGAGTTAGTTACCACTGGGCGGGTGGGTGGAAGAGAGGAGTTAGGTACCACTGGATGGGTGGGTGGAAGAGAGGAGTTAGGTACCACTGGGTGTCCGCTCTCCTGGGGTACTGGTGTCGTTGGTATCTCTCGCGGGGCAATCACCACCATTGTGTTGTTGACTGGTTTGGATCCTGAGTGGAAATACGAAAACGCAAAAACTCAATAAACCTGTGTGCATTACTTACTCTTCTAGAACTATTGGGGCAGCGGCTTATTAAATTCCCGTTTTTGTCAACACACGCAAAAATTATGGTAAAGATACCCTATACAGTTCGATAAAACTGAAGACTCGTTTCAAATTGTAACAAGTTTTTTTTGGGGGGCTTGATTTAACTTGATAATTATAAACATGGTCAGGTCAGTGTTCATTTTTATTCTACAGTTGAGTTGACTGGAATAAGTCAGGTAAAGTCTCTTGTTCAAGGACACAAAACAGTGGTCAGGTCGGGGTTTAAACTCACGACCCTGGAGTAACAAGGTGTTCAAGGACGCAACTCAGTGGTCAGGCCGGGGTTCAAACTCACGACCCTGGGGTAACAAGGGTAAAGTGTCTTGTTTGAGGACGCAACACAGTAGTCAGGCCGGGGTTCAAACTCAGGACCCTGGAGTAACAAGGTGTTCAAGGACGCAACTCAGTGGTCAGGCCGGGATTCAAACTCACGACCCTGGAGTAACAAGGGTAAAGTGTCTTGTTTGAGGATTCAACTCAGTGGTCAGGCCGGGGTTCAAACTTACGACTCTGAGTCATGCACGCACAGAATAACCGCCCGACCACTGCACCGCCTGCTAAAAGGTCCAACAACGGCCAGACCTCTATGTTTTTCCTTTGAGCAAGACACTTTTTATTTCCGAACTGCTCTATTTGACCCAGCTTAGTAAATGAGTTCTAGCTTCTCCTGGGGTCTACTAGCCTTGCGATGGATTAGTATCCTGTTGAGAGGGTTTCAAAGTCTATCAACTGCTTAAAACTACAGAAACAAGAGATAAGCAACATCCTTGTGAGTTTGTTAAGATTGGAAAATGATTTAACCAACTCACCGTTTGAAATGAAGTTTGACATATCAAACATGGCTTCCGGCATACCAAGGTAGTGGGGATATTTGTCATCATACCACACCAACAGTTCCTTGCCAACGGGGATCTCTGTGAATGCGCGATAGTAAATGTTCCCCAGATACTGGAAAGCGAACAAGTTCTGTTCTTCCTTATTGCGAGCACAGCGGATAAACCTCATCCAGCTGGATATATTCTCGTCACTGCCGTCTATGTAGCCCATGAGAGCGCCATCTTTGTAAATCTAATGGAAAATTTCCCATTTTGAATCGTGAGATGAAAGTTTAAGGGGGCACGGTGAAAATTTTGGTGGATAGTGAAAGAGTTGAGAAGGAGATTTGAAGAGGGACGTTTTTTAGGACAAGCACCAAACCGTCCCTCCTGACCATGCGCAAGTGCAGCTTTGGTTTGGCGATAGTTTGGCGATTCTCTATCAAATATTAACTTCAAAATTAATTTTCTAACTTCTCTCAAAATCCCAAAAACTCAAATTTCTCTTTAAAACTACCAATCCCCTCCCCCTCCCCCCTTAAACCTAACACCTAAATCTAATCCAAAAACTCTGAAAATGTTCAAGATGCTTCCTTTGCATTCAGTCTGTGAATGTAACTGAGGATTTTCAAAGTACGATGAAAGGCACGGTGATATCATCAAAAGTAACGCTAAAAGCCGTCAAAAAGTGGCGTTTAACCAGAATGCCTCCTTAAGCAACAAAGAAATACGTGATATATTTAAGGGCCTGCACAGACGTGGTATATAGTTATCGTTAACTATTGACTCTTGATCACAAAAAGTAGAAGAAGAGAAAAAAATTGCCATGTAAAAGATTTTCGCACTTAGCGTGACCCCTCCCGGAAGTGAAAAAAACTCTCTTCCACCCCCCTCCCCTTCCCCTCTCCTTCCCCTCTCCTTCCCCTCTCCTTCCCCTCCCCGTCCCTTCTCCTCCTTTCAAACGTTTCAGAGGAGCCGCTGCAATATAAGCATAACCAGTTTGTTTCTGTACACTCGCAAGCTTAGACTTTGAAAGACGGACGTTAAAAAGTTATCGAGATTTATTGGATGACTTTAACTACAAAACGTTGAAGTATGAGTTTACTAGTCACAAACCTCCCACATATACGATGTGTCGTGTCCAGGGGAAATGTCCTCGGGCTTCAGCCTCCTTCCCTCGTATGGTCCGATCCACGTGCCCATGGGAATTACCCTTCTTGTGCAAACGCCATAACCAGCTCCGGGGATAGTTGAGCGACACAATTCTACTTCCTCGGGAAAAGATTTAAGTGCGTTTGTAACTTTTTGCTTCTTCGTGTCCGGTCGTTTCAGGGAATGTTTTGGGCCATGCATCGGGCATTCATTGTCGCAGTCTTTGCGGCATATTTCACACCCTGCAGAAATAAAAGGTCGAAAACAAAATTTACTGAATAGCCTTCTCAATAAATACACGCTTTTTTATAAGAACAACTTTATAAGAATAACGAGACTCAAATTTGCCAAAATTTAAGAACAAGCTCAGGCTGAGGCTTGATTATTAATAAAGTTTTTGTGGTAGAAAATTGACTAAAACTTATCGATACAGCATGAAATATAAAAAGATAAACTGTAAAGACTTCTTAACAAACAATGAAGGAAGTTCGCCTCTAAAGTCAGCCGTACAATACATGTGTGGCGCAAGGCGTTTCAGTTTTAGTCAATTTTCTAGCACAAAAGCTTTCCTAGTTATCAAACCTCAAGCCTGAGCTTGTTCTTAGATTGTTCTTAAGTCTTAACAAATTTGAGTCTCCTTGTTCTTATAAAGTTGTTCTTATAAAACAAAGCGTGAATAAAGTAATTAAAAAATGATCTACAAATCACGTTTAGCTTTTATTTATGTTATGAAAGTACAAATTCTTACAACGTGTAGGGCCTCAAACACGTTTGTTAACCAATCAAAACGCACGTACTATACAAATTATTTTATAAAAACTAATGACAGGAAGAAAAAAGTAGGACAGTGAACTATATTAAATGAATGATAAATTCTCAAGAATGACGAGATATTTGACCGCTGATTATATCAAAATATGTAACGATCGTAGCGCATGTGTGACAGAATTAAAAAAAAAAAATGGTAAAAATGTGTTAACAAATTAATGGATAAAAACTTGGGCCAGGCATTGCTCTTTTTTAATTACTTTTCAGTTAAGATACTTTCGTTACTAGTTATTTTTAACAAAGATATGTATATTTTAAGTATCTTTAAAAAGACGGTGTTACAACTGCACAAAAAATTACAACAATATACGCAACAGTCTTTTAAAAGTTTGAAAATAACTTTCAGAATAAAACTAGCTAAGCTTATTTCCAGCTTCCTTTTGAACTCGACACTATTTAAAAATCAAAAGATCTTGATGCTGAAAAGCTGATTTTTTATTAATCAAACAAACTTCAAAGCACGTGCGCAGCTTAAATGATCCATGAAAGATAACTCCACACCATTTACACGCGCTCAACTTTCTGTGCAAACTCTCACGACATAACTACATATGAGACACGAACAACAAAAACTAAAAACTCACTTAAATACTTTAATTACAAAGTTGAAGAAGAGAAACTCTGATGTGTCTCAGAGGAAATAATAACAGAACAAATGTTAGAAAAAATCAGACGCCCCGAGCGGGAATCGAACCCACGACTCACCGATTTCATGACTGGTGAAGAAATTATCTTTAAATTAACCAGTATGATTTTGCGAATTATTAACGTTTCGCTGAACAAGTTTTTTCCTGTAATACAGAATCACTCGTACGTTAAATTCATTTTGAAGTTAGTTTGGCGGTAAACCATCAAATGACATAAAAACTCTGCAGCAACTTTAAACTGGCTGAAAATTGATTGACATTTTAGAAATTAATATTTTTTAATCGATTTTAAAGGCCAAAAGTGTAAAGACCACACTGGTCCAAATGAATCCACCGTCCTCGCCGCTTCTAAAATTCCACTCGTCGAATTTTAAGGCGATTCGAAAAAATTATCATGAGGAAGTGATTTAATATCGGAAGAAATTTCATTGCAGATTACTAAATTCGTTAATTTTGCACGTTTAGACTCACCGCGAGTTGTCTACCACGCACGAAACGATAAAATTTTATGACGTTGTCACGTTATTCAACAAGTTGAATAATAAATTTAATCAACTTACAAAAAGTTACTGCAGGCTTGAAGTTGCTGGCTACCGGGAGTCCATACTGTTTTATGTGAGTGGTATTCAAAGCTTCTACGTCATTTTGCCTGTACAGACATCTGTATAGATCTGTATACGTAAATTTAATCGGGCTGTCAGTTGTCGAAATCTTCCTGCTCTTCTTCTCCGGAGGTCGATCATCGCAAGGCTCCGAGATGTTGTTGAGAAATTGTTTGTAATCCATGTTGATTTTAACCGTCTGTCGAGTAAAGAATTGAGACATAGCGAAGCGTTAGGCTGAAGCACGTTTTGGCGGGAATGGCTAAGCGAGTATGTACTTGAATTAACAAGGCTTCATAAATTTATTGCATCCAGACCAATGACTTTAATACCCTTGAGGTTATAGACAGATATATAAATTCTTTTGTTCTGTGCATGAATAATTTTCATTGTCACGCAAAATACAAAAATTTTTAAATATTTTAAGACTAAGCTTTATTGTATTTTTTTAGAATTCAAGATTTGCTGTTCGTTTTCTAAAACAACATAATTTAAGGTTTCTGAAATTTAGTGCGTGATAACAGAACTTAATACATTTATACAAAACAAATTCAAATTTTTATTTTATCTATGAGTTAGATTTTCGATTTAATTTTGTTATTCAAATAGGGCATAATCTCTCAGTCTGTGTGAACTACATATTTATTATTTCTCTTCCTTTTAAAGTTTTTATTCCGGCCAAAAGCGTTTTTGCTTCCTGAGAAAAACGAAGGCGCCAAAGTGGTAGCGAAATATATTTTCGTGATCTATGTCCGAGGCTTTGTATCCACGCAGAGCTGAGAGCCGTGAACAAGTCAAAGTCAAACTTGGCTCAACTATTTAAATTCTATTATAAATTTAAATTCAGAACTGATGAATGAGGTGATAAGAGCTATTGTTCATTAATGAAAACTCAATTAATGAATGGTGCAGACAAACTTCTCAATTTAGCAAGTTATATTATAATGGTAATGTTTGCAAAACATGTTTGTTTCATCATTTTTAAAACTAATAACTATAAGATAGATAAATTTTAGTTCCTTCGTGGGAGTACTATCAGAGACCTTTTTAAGACAATGAATTTATGCAGAGATTTGAATTCGAACTTGTTCAAGCCTTAAAAAATTAAGAGAGTTGAGCCAACAAGGCTAGAATGGTGTGACGTTTGACCCAACTAGCATAAAAAGTAATTGCAAAAGCTACATCATTTTACTAGCCTAAGTGGCCCGTTGGAGTCGGTGCTTATCTCCGTTTTCTGTAGTGTTAAACGGATGAGACTCACTTTCTCATTGACTCCCCCTGAGTAGGACACCAATCCGTCGCAGATTACTGAGCCCCCATTTTACTGACCTCGTAAGAGTGGAAAACTGAGTCAACTTGAGCGGAAAAGAAGGTCGCACAATTACAAATGTTCAGTAATCGGTAGAGCTGTGATTTGAACCCGGGACGTTGTGCGGAAGGGAGAAATCTTACCACTGCGCTACCCATACCTCCTTTATGAAAACAAAATAGATTGTTTTGATGATATTCCATGTAATTTTATCATTTAATTTAAACGCATTTGACTCCTGAGAATTAACCAAAAACGCTGTCGCTGTACAATTACACGTGCACCATCACGAAGGGATATCACACAGCACATGCAGGGGATAGTAAGGATTTTCCAGAGGGAGAGAGAGAGGAGAGATGGGAGAAATGGGGGAGGAGGAGGGGGGACGGGGGTCACACTGTGTCACAACCATGACTTACAGGATGCCATGCCACCTTGGAGCCAAAAATGTTGAAACTTTTAAAATCTACTCACAAACAAGAAGTTTTAGAAAATGGCCTGTTAAATTGAAATGTTCTTTTGGAAAAATGAATTGGAGTGTCTAAAACTGGAAAAGATCTAAGTAATGTTAAATCATTCAGATTGCCATGCACATTCATCTACCGAGGATTGTAAAACAAAGAAAAGATTGAACGGGGGGGAGGGGGGAGGGGGAGGAAGGAGCACCCAAGGACCCCCTTCTAGCTACGCCCCTACAGTGCCATTTCTTATTTGTTATGTGTTGTTGAATAGGTGCATCGATCGGGAGCTGGCCGTTCCTCAATGAATATTGTTTTGCTCTATGTCTCATCAGAAGAAATTATCAAGCACTGTGAAAACTTAATGCAAGTCAAGTTTAACTAGTTATTGCGTTCTTATTGAGATTAGATTGAGTTGGATTTGAGTCCAAACCTTCAACGACAATCCCTAAGGATCAAAGTTTGGTATTCTAAATGGATAAATAGTTCATCTAGAACAATACGAAACATAAACGAATAGCCAGTTGTTTAGTGAACCAAAACTTATCTATTTGTGTGGCCTGTCGAGCGAAGCGAAACCCGAAACCCTTTTTAACAATCAGAATCTGAAAACTTTCATTTCTGATCTTACTCGATCAAGTTGAATTTAAGCTAAATCACACTGACTAATTTGGGATTTTGCTTTGATTTTTGGCAGTTTGATAAACCCTTGCGTCTAGCTTGCGCTGTATGTCTATTTAAATGCACAAAGAGAGAAAATTTTGGGATTTTAACAACTATTGTGTTTCCCCATTTAACCATGAAGTTGGAAAGCTTGCGAAAACTCAAAAGTTTTTCAGGACTGATTTCTTAGCTGTGCAAAAGTCTTTCCTCGATTTGCCTCGATTGATTTAAACTCGTTGCAACTTTCCACGTTTCGATCCGTTTTAAAAACGAAGATTTCCGTGAGCAAGCGTGCGAGACCCTGCTAAATCAATGTACTGTGACTTGCAAAAATTTCCTCACTTTTTAGATTGAGATGGGGGAATTTAATGATAAAAATTTATCGACAGAATGTTACAAAGTTTTTCCTTCAGTGTCTTATCTAAGTATTTACATCGAAATTTCCTTCTCTGTTTGTTTCACAATTAAGGAACTGGAGTACTACGAGCACACACCCCAAACGAGAGACAATGGCTAATATGGATAGAATAATCACTTACCGAATTACTACTATCCATTTTTGAATATTCTTGTTCTTCTCTTTCAGTTGCAGGCATCTTTTACGATAATTATCTCAATTTTTTTGGTTTGAGATGAGATTCGCACAGCGAAAGTTAAATAGAAGGCGTTAAACCAATATGCAATGTTCCGACTCAAAGTTGATGATCAAATGAGACTCGCTGTTTTTGTGCATAGATAAATAGCTAAACCTTTCTATTGCTCACTTAATTTGATTTTGTTAATACCGACAAAGAAGTGTGCATTGTGATTCTAAGAAAGCCAATTTCTGGTTTAGTGAGCGAGCACAATGTAATGCTTATGAAACGACTTCACGCGTGAAGTCATTTATATTTGTGTTATCTTCAAAGCCGCTGGGTGATATTTGTAGATAATTTATTATCACAATAAGTGGATACTTTGCACGCAGCATTTTATTCGCGAGTCATTTCTTTGTTGATTCTATTTTAGTCATGTAATGTGTTTCAAGACTTCTTAAATCTGCCTTCCTTCAATTAATAGCAATCGTGTCACTCAAAACTCGCCAGAACAAAGCACCAAAATCTATTTTTTTTATTATCGAACTGTGGTTTTTAATTTAAATTTTCGTACAAAACTAGAATTCTTTTGTCTTTTGTGATGTTTATAATTCCTTTCTCTTTGAGTCCCACGGATTTAAATTTGAACAAAAAACATTAACATTTCTTTTGAAGGCAACAAATCCACAACTCACGTCCCTGCTCAAAAACTTCAAAAAATAGAAAAAAAAACTGAAAACAATTACTTTTAAGAGTTTAAAGAATGTTATATAACCCTTTTCTGTCATCGTGTCGGTAAAACGACGTCAAATGATCAGAATGTTTATAGCCCTACAACCATGTTTTGCACACGAAAGACACACTCGATTTAGCCTAAATAGCTGCAGACAATTACTCCCACCTTTTGTTTTGATAGATTCCTCAGGGGCACTAAATTTCTTAAAATTTGATAAATTCATTCAAAGTTTAAATGACTTAACCGCATTTCATTCTTTAGTTTAAATTAGTACACGTTTATAATTTTGTTGCTTCGTGTATAAACTTTAATGAAACTTTGCACTATGTTTGCAAAATTATTTAAAGTTAAACCGAGTAGTCGATTATTTTTGACCGCAGACACTCCTCTCTCTAAGTAATTTCGGGCTAAATCATGAAAATTATATTTAGCCATGAATCTAATTATGCGAACCAGAAGTCTTCTCAGAACACAGAACTATTTTAAAAGCACATGTAAAGAAATAAACTCAAAATTCAACTCTCTTATTGAGCTAAAACTTAGAAAATCCTCTGAAAGTGAAAGAGAACGACTTCTTCATTTCCATAACGACGTCAAACTTCTAGATTAATTTGCCCAATCAAGGATAACACAATTCATGTCGATTAAAACGAAGTTAAAGTCTTTTGAGTTTGTTTCAATGTTAAGCGTTTTCAAACCTGTAGTTGATCGTCAGAGCTAAAAAGTTCACGCGAAATATAACAAAAATCGTGTTATTCTCAGTGACCGACTTCTCTGACGCAGTAACTGCTTTAAATTTATGTTCTACCCCACTGATTCTAGTGAACGACGCATTTTTTAATTTTATTTAAGAACTGATGTGTGACGAATAAGCTAAAGGCAACTTTCTGAGAGGCGATCTACTTCTCGTTCTGAATAGCACCTACAATGTTGCTGTTGCTACTAATGATGACAGAATGCAGATTATGTCTTACATTTGTTATCTTATAATAGTTTTATATAACTATATCTTCAAAGTCCCTTTTAGAGGCACACTGTAACAATAGAAATTAACGCTTTTTAGCCAATCAGTAACGTCACAGTTAGGTTGAAGCTAAAGACCGCAAATGTTGGCTCTCACTCAGATCGCTACTCAAATCTTGAACCACTCTTTTTACACTTAATTCAGTCTCCATAATTTCTACGTGATGGACTAACTGAAAACACTTTCGTTTTGGCAATAACATATAAAGTCACTCCTCCACGAAGTAATTTGATTATGTAATTTCTCAAGGGAGCGCTAAATTTATAACTTTGCTCCTGTGTGTAAAACACACCTCCATATTACTGGGCTACCTGTGGTAAGCCCAGTCATAAAATGATTTTGTTTTTTTCTTTTTCGCCGTCGTCGTCGAACTAGAATAACAGGTTGCCCAGTTAACGCCTTTACGGCGCTTAGTTTTTTTTTCTCTTAGTTCATGATTTCGAATGTGAAAATGATTAATAAATAAATAAATAGATCTCGGTCAGGTTTACGAGCTATCAAGCGTAGCCCTCAGACATAAAAGCCCTTGCGTGAGACATTCCTACAGTGTATTACACTTGTATGATTCCCTTTCAGCAAGGGCTATATTTTTAATTGAATACCAAGTAGACTGATTCTTGAAAAAAAGTGCTCATTCAAATAGGCGGACGGCATATTTCCCGCCACTTTAATTAGTTCACAAATTTATAACTAAATAGTATACCAATACAAAATTGTGTTTATCATATTAACATTAAATAATGATTTAGAACGTTTATCGTTGTGGTAGTTATCAATTTTATTTCTAAAACTTAGTATCTTTATTAAAGTTAAAAATAAGACAAGTATTTTAATACAGACCTAAGGCTAATTGTTTGCATATATATTCATGACATGAGGGAATTTTAACAAATTTCACAAAACCGACTAGTGAGTTGCTCAAAATTCAAAATATATTCGCCGCCAACCAAAGGAACTATAAAATAACGTGTATTTTGAAAAAAAACCCTTGAAGTTGTCATAAGTGTTCAGTTTCGTGTTCTAGAATAGTCTTGATCGTTTTCGATGCGCACGACTAATCCTCACAAACAATACAATATGTATGGAACAGGATGTGACTGGTGGTATGCCGGTTTCAAAAGGGTAAAATGTGAAAAACTGAGAGGTAGAAACAATTGTCCAAAACATGGAACAGGATGTGAGTAGCGGTATGTATTGAATAAAAGGGTAAAATGTCAAAAAAAAAGATAGAAATAATTGCACAAAAGATTAATTCTTATAAAAATAGACGCAAATTTCTAGTGTACTCTTAAGCCTAAAAAAAGATAGAAATAATTGCACAAAAAATTAATTTTTATAAAAATAGACGGCAAATTTCTAGACTACACTTATGCCTGGTTCACACCTGTAAAATAAGCGCAAGCACAAGCACAAGCATAAGGAATCTATTTTCACGCACGTGAAATAAGCACAAGGAATTGAAAACTTGGATTGTGTGGATTGTGTGTTGTGTTCTTTGCTTATGCTTGTTTCACACCAGGATGTTCACACTGGTGAAACAAACGAAATAAGCATTAGCACAAGCACAAAAGAAAGGAAAATGTTTCTTTTCTTGGTCTTATTCTTGTGCTTATTTCACGCATGTTTCCCACTTGGATTTTCCTGTGCTGTGCTTGTGCTTATTTCACGCATGTTCACACTTGGATTTTCCTGTGCTGTGCTTGTGCTTATTTCACGCATGTTCACACTTGGATTTTCCTGTGCTGTGCTTGTG
>JAODFW020946289.1:0-10877 GCA_027575235.2 Palythoa mutuki
GGGCCCTCACAAGAGCTATATGGGCATTTTCTGCCAAAAAAGGGACCTAGTTTTAGCCTTTTGCCAATAGAATAGAGTATCGAAATTGCAAAACATTTTATAGAATGAGTTTGGTGTTCAGCACCATGCTTGAGAGGGTTTTTAAAATAATAAATGCTATTTCTTTACTATTTTCTCTTTATATTTTCCAACATCCTTAAAAAAACAACACAGGTTCAACATATTTTTCTAGAATGTGTGCCACTGTGTTTTTTTAGAACCAGGGGCTCTACAGTAACATCCAGATAATAGAACAGGGCATCCTTCTGCACATCCAACACTTTTTTATAATGGGGTACAATTTTGGAGGACCTAGCAGCACATACCCCTGGGGGGGGGGAGTACTCCCAAAATAATTGGGTAGGGGTGTGCAGCCCGCCTCCCAAAAACCTTACTCTATTTTTGACCAAAGTATTCGATTTTCCCTACCCTATTTATGATATGACTGAAAGAAGAAAGAAGCAACTTCTAGAAAACATGAATTTAAGACTAAAGTACAGAAATTAATAACCTATTTATTGCCAAAACTGAGGCAAATGGCTAAAATTAATACCCTATTTATGACCAGAATAGCTGAAAAACCACAAATGGCTAAAATTGATACCCTATTTATAACCAAAATGGCTGAAAAACTATACCCTTTGGGGCCGCACATACCTATGTAGCCCATATGAGGGAGTACCCCCCAGGCACATACCCACCCATTTTCTATTTAATTAACCCCCCTGGCCAAAAAAATACGACAAATGTAATTTTTAACACCTTTTGTGCAAAGGTGGTTTATGGCAGGTGATGTTGCAGAAGATGAACAGTGTCTTCCCATGGTGCACTGGCGAAGTGATGTATGTGGCCCTGTGGGGAACTTTGGTGGGAGTTACCAGCAACACCAAGATCCATTTAGTGATGAAAACTGGTTGAAGTCACAGAATGCAAGTGTTGCAGGTTTCATTGTCCATGCAGATGAGTATGTCAACAGTATTCAGACAGTTGGAACTGTTCATGGAATTGATGATGATAATGGTAAATATTGCATTTTATTGCCTTTTTCTGATTTTATTTTTTATAGCATTCTGCAATCAGTAAATCTGTAGATCTATAAGACATAGAAGAACATTCTGTTTTGCTCAGTTATCAACAGGATGATGAGTATTCAGATTTCCTTGACTGGATTCCAGATTTCTTTTACTGGATTCCAGATTCCTTTTACTGGATTCCAGATTTCTTTTACTGAATTCCAGACTTCCTTGACTGGATGTCAAATTTCCTTGACTGCATTCAAGATTCCCTTGACTAGATTTCAGATCCCTTTTACTGGATCCCAGATTTCTTTGACTGGATTCCAGACTTTCTGACTGGATTTCAGATTTCCTTGACTGCATTCGAGATTCCCTTGACTGGATTTCAGATTCCTTTTACTGGATTCTAGATTTCCTTGACTGGATTCTAGATTTCCTTGACTGGATTTCAGATTCCTTTTACTGGATTCTAGATTTCCTTGACTGGATTCTAGATTTCCTTGACTGGATTCTAAATTTCCTTGACTGGATTCTAGATTTCCTTGACTGGATTCTAGATTTCCTTGACTGGATTCCAAATTTCCTTGACTGGATTCCATATTTTCTTGACTGGATTCCATATTTCCTTGACTGGATTCGAGATTCCCTTGACTGGATTTCAGATCCCTTTTACTGGATTCCAGATTTCTTTGACTGGATTCCAGACTTACATGATAGGATTCTAGATTTCCTTGACTGGATTCTAGATTTCTTTAACTGGATTCCAGACTTACATGATGGGATTCTAGATTTCCTTGACTGGATTCTAGATTTCTTTGACTGGATTCTAGATTTCCTTGACTGGATTCCAGATTTCCTTGACTGGATTCTAGATTTCCTTGACTGAATTCCAGATTTCCTTGAATGGATTCCTTGACTGACTTGCTAATTCCCAGTAACTGGATTCTTCATTCCCTTAGATTCCAGATTTCATCAACTGTTGAAATAGATTCACAGTGGAGTGAAGTGGATTTTCAGTAGACCACTGAGGCTTCTGGATTCGATTTAGTCAACTAGTCTGAATTTCTTTGAAGCTAGATTCTAAAATCCCGATGGAGAAATATTGGATTTCAGATTCTGGATTATCTTATGTGGAGCAACGAATTCTTTGTCGAGTTTTGCGTCAACGTCATTCATAATAGTTCACTACTGTACCTCAAATGTTTGCGTGTATAACTGGAGCTTGTGGGCATAAACGCAAAAAAATCTTTGATATCATTTATGTATAAGCACAAAATATAACAAACGCTGTTTCTATAATTAAGTACATGTATTTTCAAAATTAAATGTTTCTAACCTAATTCGTACTGAACAACTGTGGTTTTAACGTTTTTCTAAGAGTACATGTTCTTTCTCCCACAAACCAGCTGTTGCTACCGACTTTCTTGATTCTAATCCTTATCAAAAACTTCAATTTAATTTTTTTGTGTGTTTCAGCGGCTAATCCCAAGCTAGTGAAATCCGACGTGCGTGGCGGGAAAGATACTGGCGAGCCCCAGTCCTTCCTCTTCACAAACCCGGACGAGTACCTGACACATGTGGAAGTGAGGGCTGGGGCTTGGATTGATGCCATCAGATTTCATTCGAACAAACGATCCTCAGAGTGGATGGGAGGAACTGGTGGGGATTTATACTGCCTTACCCCTCCCCACGGGAAACAGATAACTGGTTTATTTGGGACAGCAGGGCATTACGTTGGATCCGTCGGTTTGCAGCTGTCAAGGTTGGTGTTAGCCTGCTAGCCGGCTCTTCTTGGTTGGTATTGGGTTAGAAATTTGTACCGATATCAAAATGTGGTCTCGCCTTGCTACGATGAAAGTTCACAAACACTTCAACACTTCTGGTTTTTAATATCCATTTCCACAACGAACGAGAAAACACTACAAACCGCCTCAAAAACTCTCAAAAAACCTTTCCGTTGGTAAAAACGCGCTAAAAGCCACACCACGTGATTATCTGTGTTAGTTTTTGCACGGGTATCCCAAAGTCTCATCTTAACACCACTTCCTATACTGACATAGGAAGTTTTGCAGTAAAGTACACGCCTTGTTTTTTACCGGAGCTCAACGGAGCACCATACCTTATATAAACTGGTAAATCCATCGAGTGCATTTTGAATGGTTTCGACGTTTTTGTCCGCCCGTCCGTCCGTGCCCATACCACAGGGAACCCAGAGCTTTGCTTTTAGGCAGTACCTAAATCTATACAGTAGAGACCTATAGATCCGACTACGAATACGAGTCACGAGTACAAGATTTTAAGAGTGCGCGCGCTTTTACCAGCAAACTCGTTGCTGAGAGGACGACTTTTGCAACAAATTCGCTCCCTTAATATCTTGTACTCGTACTCGTAGTCGGATCTAAAGGTCTCTATTATATGTGGACTACGAATACGACTGTAACTATAATTGTAACTATAACTAAATACTAGCGTTTCTAGTGTTTAGCGTCACTGTGAGTTGCACAAACCATTGCAGCGTGTAACACCCCGTGCTATGGCTAAAGTGATTGTGAAAGAGGTCACAGACATGGTTGACAATAGTAAAATCCAGCGTAATCTGCTGTTCGCACTGATTTTAATTACAAATCTTAAGTTGGAGGATCCATTGCTCCGTGTCTATTGCTCACAATCTGTGCATGTGATGGCGTTGCGAAACAAACTGGACAAAAAGTTGACTCCTGTACCGTCACCTTAGCTTTTTACATCTTAATGTTTACTCCTACAATCTTAATTATGTGGTATATTTTTCGATAGCCATATCATATTAGTACTTGCTTATTTTTATGTATTGTCCATTTCAACTTTGAATGCGAAAACCGGCGCTCCAGTTTCTGTTTGAACGAACGTCAGTATATGCGATTGCCGTTGCTGTTATTTTTTTTTTTATTAAAACTTGTTAATTTTAAGTTGTTGTTTCTGTGATTTCTATTGATGAAGTTAATTGTTTAGCAGAAATGACGACGAAGAGTCCCCGGTGGAACCCGATAGTATGGCTATTCGCTCTCCTCACGGACTGAGGTTGATTGAACTTCGTAATAAACAACACGATGAAGTCTGTAAACACTGGGAATTCCTTGGCAGAGACCCTCCCACTACGTTCTTCATACCACGGAATGAAATCACCGAAAAGGAGTGCGGTGGAATTATGATTGAGGACGACAAAGGGATAATCTTACGTGTAGGGACGTTGTACGATTACAGTAATGTTCTGCAACCGTCGTAAGGTAGTTTCAAAATTACCAATCACTGACTATTAGAAAAGGCCGGGAACAAAGATTTGAATTCAACGACACGAACAAGTTCATAAACTGTTAAAATGTGTTGCATCACACTGAGGCCTCGTTCACACTATACTGAATAGATATCGTACCGTCATAAAATCATATAGAATAGGCTGTGCGTTCACACTATACCGGATAGCTATCGCACCGTCATAAAAATCATATGGGATAAGCTGTGCGTTCACACTATACCAGATAGCAATTGTACCGTCATAAAAATCATATCGAATAAGCGATTTCAGCCTCACTTTGTTGTTAATTTGTTCTTATTTCATTTTCTGTGATTCTGTGAGCGCTTTTTAATGAAAAAAAAGAAACAAAATAAAACAAGGTATTGGAAAATGAAACGCCTTGCGCTACACATGTATTATACGGCTGAATTTAGAGGTAGTTCACCTTCATTGTTTGTTGAGCAGTCTTTACAGTGAATCTTTTTATGTTTTATGCTGTGTCACTAAGTTTTAGTCAATCTTCTACTACAAAAACATTCCTAGTTATCAACTTTAGCCTGAGCTTGTTCTTAAATTGTTCTTAAATCTTGGAAAACTTGCGCCTCGGTGTTCTTATAAAGTTGCTATTATAAAAAGAGCCTGTGGTGTGAACGAGGCCTGAATGATACAGGGTTTATATGGTCATAAAAATTCTAAAAAGCCCTAAATTTTCAAAATCAAGTTTTAGGACTTAAAAGTCTTAAAAAAATGGTGAAGGTTCTAAAAAGTTCTAAGAAAAGCTCTGGGAATGACAGACTAAACGATTAACCCTTACAGCCCCAGGCAAATTATCAACCCCCAACTTCTCCTTACATAACTCAAACTAAATAATAGAACTGGTAATGAGAAGCAAGAATTGATTAAGTGAAATAAGCTGTGGAAGTTGAAATGCCAAATTCTCCCAAACTGCTCATATAGGAAGTATGGAACTCAGTTGGGAGAATTTAGCAACACGTCGTGCTTGGGGCTTAAAGGGTTAATTAGTATGTGGTTTACTAGGAAAGGGTAGTCAGTACGGTAGCCAATCAGGTTAAGTCTAGCCTTACCTTTTCTGGCAACAGTATAAGCGTTGAGGTAAACCGCTTCCCCAACTCCAGCGTTGTTCTCACCAGCTACACCCACAACGTATCTTGTTGTATACTTTAGATTCGTAAACAAGTGTTCGAGTCGGTTATCTTTGAGTTTCGTCAGAAGTCTAGGATATACAGTCTGGTCAACCGAGGTAGCTATACCAACGGAGTAACCCTTAATGACGCCATTTGCAGACGAGGGGGGTCCCCATCTTAACAGGACGTATTTGCCAAAGGAAATGACGTTTACATCTACTGGAACACTGGGAACTAGAAAGAGAGCGATAACGAACTAAGAAAATTTTGTGTCTTTTATTTGGAAATTTGACAAAAATGACTTGTTTGACCCCAATGTGTTCCACTGGTAATCGAACTAGGAACCTCCTCCCCTTACCAACTGTGCTACACCTGATATACAGCCGAGGGCCCTTTAAAATCTGTGCATACTCAACTCTGTTGACGGCGGCGTGGTTGGCGTAGTGGAAAGATCTCTGGCTTCTAACCACAAGGTCCCAGGTTCAACCCCCAGCTTAACCGAGTGTTGAACCGTTTTGTGCGACCTTTTCCGCCAAAGTTGACTCAGCTTTCCATCCTCCCGAGGTCGGTAACATGAGCACCAGCTTCTGCTGGGGGCTAACCTGCGATGGATTAGTGTCCCGTCCAGGGGAAGTCAATGACTCTCATCTGCTTAACACAACAGAACCGGGAATAGGCACCGGCTCCAATGGGCCACTTAGGCTCGAAAATGGATTTAGGTTTTCTATTCGGTGGGGGAAGGGGGAAGGCTTGTAAATAAATTTAGCTTGTAGCTGTATTGCATAGTATTTAAAGTTATATTATAAAATTTCAGCAAATAGACGACACGTTTAAATTTGAACTTTATTCCTTCCTCTGTGTTTAATGTAACTGCATAATAAGTTAATAATATAGAAAAGCTAAACAATTTAATTTACAGGTTTACTGGTCTGTAAAATTTAAACGGAAATGTTTCGTCTATTTGCTAAAATGTACTAAAAGTCTGCTATCAATCGCCCTTGTGGTAAGGTTATACTATATTTTGCTTTATCTTGGAGTTTTTTTGGCTTTCTGTCTATATAGCTTTCAACCATTCTCTATGTAACATACGCTTGGGAAACTTTTTGCCTTACTTACCAATAGCGCCCTCATCACTCACCACATACCCTGTAAATTAGGAACACTCTTTTAGCATGCATGATATAAAATACCTGACCAATTTAGCACAAACCATAGCAAGTCAACACAGAAGCCCATTACTATTTTTATTAAATCCCGTAAATTTTTCCGAGGTTCAGTACTTGTGCCGGTAGCCAACGAGTATAAGAACGGCTTGGATTTTTTTTGTGTTAGTCGAGAATTTCCTGAGCATGAGCAGTACGAATGTTTTGGACACGTGTTCAACATGGAGGATGCGAGCGGCAGAGATTTTTTTTATGCAAGTACATGTACTATTTGCATCCTTTATGGCTCTGAATTTCTTCGAAATTCGATAATTACGGCCTTCTTGATAATCGGTTATGTTATTTGTGTTCATACCTAATCACAGAGGGAAACGTTTGATTGTCCAGCCTGATTTATCTAACAACAGTCGTGTGTACTACTATGTTTAGATAAAGGTAAATGAGGGAAGATGAACACTCCTAGTAATGGGCTCCTGGCTTTGTCTACTACTGTGTTGGGGTCAATAGGGGAAGATGAATGCTCCTAGTAATGGGCTCCTGGCTTTGTCTACTACTGTGTTTGGGCACAAGATAAATAGGTAAAAATTAGCGCTAGCTAGTGATGGGCTTCTGCCTTTGTCTACCACTGTGTTTGCGGAACAAGGTAAAATAGGGAAAGATGAACGCACCTAGTAATCACAGTGGGCTCCTGGTTTTGTCTACTACTGTTTTGGGAACCAAAGTGAATAGAGGAAGATGAACACACCTACTATTGTGTTGGGGTCAAGGAGAATAAGGGAAGATAAATGTTCCTTTGAACATGAATGCTAGCTTTGTCTACTACTGTTTTGGGGCCAAGGTGAATAGGGGAAGATGAACATTCCTAGTAATGGGCTCCTGGTTTTGTCTACTACTGTTTTGCGACCAAAGTGAATGGGGAAAGATGAACGCTCCTAAGTATGGACTCCTGATTAACCAAAACAGAGTCTGTAATCCGACCAACCTTTGAAGCCCCATTCATTCCTCAGGATGTCCGTTAATAACTTCTTGTTTGCACAGGCTGGTACACCATTGATGCTATTTATAAAAACACACGTTATTATTTTTAATAGTTTTATAAAACCCACTGATTTTACGAAATGAATGAATCATATAAAACAGGAAAAACCTAAAATTATAGTTTTTTTTGTTTATTTACCGTCCCTCGTTGCCTAGACTACCAACTAAATTATGACTCATTAAAAACCTGTTATAGCTACACATCAGACTGTAGGTCCCAGCCTCCACGCAGGCTTGAAATGCCGGAAGGAAAGTCACTCGCCAGTCATGCTCAGAAACCTGGAAATATAATTTGAGTTCAATAAATAAAGCTTAACAACGACAAAAGGGTAGACACAAAGTAGAGACGAATTCTGAATCTAATGATTTCTGATATTTTTACCCATGGCTCAGCGCAGGGTTACTACAAACCATTTTAAAACAGAACATGTATATATTGTATCAGATTCTATTTTTCGAAAAAAGAACATGTATTTCAAATTCTTATCAGAAATTTGAATAAAGTTCACGTTTTTATTACTTTTTTTTCTGACTACACATCAATGCAACCATTCAGAGTATAACACACTCCATAGACCTTTGCCACACTAACACCATCTCGGATTTAAAGCGAGGCTTGGCGGGCAAACCAAACCTTTGTCACAGTTCCGCCATCTTGGATTGAAAGCGAGGCTTGGCGGGAAAACCAAACCATTTGCGGAACTTTAGCTTCCTCGTTTAACCATTTTCAGCAAAATCCATTCCCACATGAAGTCATCCTTTAACTGTTATGCCCATCCAGCCTCGTTTTCAATCCAAGATGGCGGAAAGGTAATAAAGATCCATTATATGCTTGTAGGTATGTAATGCCGCCAACAACCAAACGTGGGTATCAACTCTATAATCACATTCCGCACACTGAGTTAAAGCTAACTATTTTTACAAATCTAACTGGCCCATTGGAGCTGATGCTTATCTCCGGTTTCGATAGTGTTAAGCGGATGAAAGTCATCGATTCAACCTAGAAGGACACTAATCCATCGCAGGTTAGCGCCCAGCTTGTACTCATTTTACCGATCTCGTAAGGATAGAAAGCCGTGTCAACTTTAGCGTCTAAGACGCTAAAAACACGCATATCAAGATACGAGGAACAAGTATTGAGGGAATTTACTTGATATCTTATCGAGCAAGTATCCTCGTTCGGTACTCCGTAAGAAGCCCAAGGCCACCCAGTTATGCGTCTTGTTTTATTTACTAAACAACTAATTGCGTTCTAGTCATGTAACAAGAACTTAGCTGTTGATAAACAGGCCAAAGCTGAAAGGTTAACATACTTTAGCGTTAAAACCAAAGCTACTGACTGGAATATCCTCGGGTCCTGCATACACATCAAAGTGCTTACAACCACCACTGGCCAAGACGTACCTTGGGTTGTCTAGGAATTTAAAAACAATAACTTGCAGCGATAGACACAAACGTACACTTGCAACAAACTTAACCAACCATACAAAAAACTACTTTTAGCTCAAACCAGTTGCGACACTTTCAAGAGACCTTGTTATTAGAAGGATTGACACTACAACACTTAATCACATAACAGCAATGTTACGGTATCATGTGAAACATCAATTATTGCTGAACAAGATGCAGACATTTTCTTGATGTAACAAGCTACCATGGCAACAGGAAAACCTTGGCTTTAGTTGCTCATATCTGAAAAACAAACTCGGTGACCCCAATTTTTTTATTGCACAAAAGTGATCAGCAGGCCAAGATAAAACTTTCTGTAAAGTTTAAAAAAGTCTACGGAGCGAATTCAGTGGTACCTTAAATTTCCAATTAATTTTGCAGAAAGTAATTTAGTGTTTGATATGATACCATAACAATGCTGTTAAGTGATAAATTGTTGTAGCGTCAATCCATCTAATAAGAACGTTTTTTTCAGGTGTTGAAACTGGTTTGAGCGACCTTAAGTTTAATTTTCTTCCTTGCTCTTTCATTCATAACTATTACAATTTCCTCAAATGTGATTGGTGCATAAACTGCTTCATTAATTTTGCACTTATTAATCTGCAAAATTGTAATCGGACAGTGAAATCAGACACTTGGCCGTAATCGGACAGTCACATGAGCCAATCATTTTGAGTCCTTTCAGCTAAATCCACCAATCACAACATACATAGATAACAATTACTATAGCAACTTAAAAGCCTATCCTTCAAAGCTGGAATTTGTAACTTTAGAAGCTTTTCTCCATATTTTTTTTGTCTGATATTGTATTTATTATATCTTAAAAATTGCTTATGAAAGCTATTGTTTGGATGAACTGCTTCCTGTTTTTACCACCATCATTAACTCTTCGTTGCAAACAGGATATTTCCCTGATCATTGGAAACTTGCACTTGTGAATCCATTGCTGAAGCAGCCAGGCTTAGAACTAATGTTTAGAAATTTTCGTCCTGTTAGTAATTTGCCATTTGTCTCCAAGTTAACGGAAAAAACTGCAGCTGTGCAACTCAGTTCATATTTAGTCACTAACAATCTCTTTCCTTTATTACAATCTGCATATCGCCCACATCATAGTACCGAAACTGCCCTTCTGAAAGTAAAGAATGATATTTTAATGAACATGGACAAACAGCATGTTACACTATTAGTGCTTCTTGATCTTAGTGCTGCCTTTGACACTGTGAACCATGTAATTTTGCTTGATCGGCTGAAAACTGAATTTGGTGTTTCTGGAACTGTACTAGACTGGTTTGCTTCCTATTTATCAGATCGCTCCCAAAGAGTATCTATTGATGGTGTTATGTCTGAGAAGTTTGACCTTGATTGTGGCGTTCCCCAAGGATCCTGCCTTGGGCCTCTTCTTTTTGTCATTTATTCAAGTAAACTCTTTCAAATTATTCAAAAACACTTGCCTGACGCTCATTGCTATGCTGATGACTCACAGCTATATTTGTCATTTAAACCTGGAAATGTTTCTTGTGAGAAGATTGCACTTCATGCCATGGAGCTCTGTATTGCTGATATAAAAACATGGATGTTGTCTGATAAACTTAAACTGAACTCTGAGAAGACTGAATTTCTTATTATTGGCACAAGACAACAGCTATCTAAGATTAATGTCCCTGATTTGAGTATTGCGATTGGGGACTGTCGAGTTGAGCCATCAACAGAGCCGGTAAAGAATTTAGGATCATGGTTTGACTCACACCTAACAATG
>JAODFW020946378.1:0-10875 GCA_027575235.2 Palythoa mutuki
GTAATTTTGACAAATTCTGCATTTTCTGCAATTTCTGCAATTTTTGTAGCAGGCCTTGGTGAAGATTCTCATTTGAATATTTCGCAGTTTCTGCAGAATAGACAAAATTTTCTGCAAATTTGTAATTTTGACAAATTCTGCATTTTTTTGCAAAGCCTTGAAAAATTCTGCAAATTTTGTAATTTTGACATTTGCGTGCATTTCTGGACATATCTCAATCTACAAAGTACCACAAAATAATTTAAAATCGTAATACATATATCAAAAGTAAATGTTTTGCGTAAACAGGACTTACTGGTTCAAAATAAATCGGTTAATAAAACATTTCTTAAATCTTTCAGTTTTATTTTGGTTAATATAACATCATGAGGTCTTTTTCGAAGGCTACGTTTTCTTTTAGAAGGCAAATTTTTGTCGTTCGAAGGCGATTGCTCGTTTTTAGAGAACGCAAAAAATCTAAAAATTCATTTTAATTGAAAAATTTTAATAAAGTTCAAAAGCTAGCTCTATAAACTTTAACTTGATATATGGGTTTTTAAACCCATAATACTTAAAAGTATCTACGATTTAAAACAGGCGAACAGTATCGTTTTGACGCAAAACACCCCTAAAAGTATGTGGTAACCTTATGATAATTAGTATATATTATGCTACTGCCCAGGGTTGTACTTGTCAGTGGATCATGTGGTTCGAACTGGCTTAATTCAAGACGGGAAAGTTCTGGCGATACTAGTCCATGTGTAGCTTTATAGAAGAATACTAAATCTAAGAATTCGTGCTAATATCACAGAGGTAATAAATCGGTAGAGAGAAGGCGTCCTTTGTAACCTGCATAGAGAAACGACAGGCCTAGGATATATTTAGTAGATCTCCTCTGTATTCTTTCATCTAACTCAATCAATTTAACAGTCAGATTACTTGAGTTTTTTTTCCGCACACCTTTCTTCCTCTTCAGGGCGTGGATAATCCGTTAATCCAAGGTGTTAAATTCCGTCCTTTGATTCTTTTGGTAGAAATGTAATCCTTTACAGAAGCGAGAAAAATATATCTCCACTCGAGCCAGTTGGTGTTCACATCGTCTCGGTGAATAGCATTAATTGGTCCATCGCCTCTAAGGCAGAACGCAGTCCATCGAAATCGCCTTTGGTGTAGTTGTACACGGTGCGTGCTTGCTTGGATGCTGCCGTTTTAGAGGTGTTAAGCTGGAAAACAATGGTGCCGTGATCAGTGAATAGACTGCTTTCCGCTGGGCTTAACACACAGGTATTATTGATTTGATTTGGAACACTTGCAATTACCAGATCAAGCACGTTGTTGCCTCTTGTTGGGATGGTGCTAAGTTGTCTAAAGAAGTAACCAGCTAATTGTTCGACAAAAGCAATTTATTTTGCATCTTCTGTATTCTCCTGCGACTGCTAGGAGACCTTTGGCAGGTTGTAGTCTCTGCAAATTAGAATATTGGCGTAGCGTGACCAGAGTCCAGTCAAAAATATATCAAATTTGTCAGACTAGTTGAACTCGGGTTCGAGTACTCTATAACAGCAGCAGATGAGAAGATTCAACTACAGTCGTTGGTAGTAAAGTCATTTATTTCTCGGAATGACTCGAATGCTGTTGTTTGAAATGCTAATAAAGTACCGCCGACGCGGGTTATTCAGTCAGTTTGGTATATTTAATTTCGTGTGCAACACGGAGGATTAGTCCTTAAGCCATGTCTCAGCTACGAAGACAATGTCCGCTTCCTCTCTGTAGAACAGCTCCTGGAAGCGCGAGATGTTAGAAACGTTCTTACCGTCCACTTTGTTGATACTTTTGAGGCTTTAAGCGTTTAAAAAAACTAAACATGTAGCTGACAGCACTTTCCTCGGAGATCTTTGCTTGTATCGAGAATTATCAGTTCCTGGGTTAATACAGAAGTCACCACTGAGTAGAAAACCAATCAGCGGATGGGAGCTGCGAGCGAGATGGAATCCAATCTTTGAACGATGATTTTGGCAGTAAGTTTAAATCATGCAATTTCCTGTCGCGGGTCCAAATCCAAAGATTACACACTCAATCTGAAAAATCAACTTATCCAGGAAAGATAGGAACACTTGAAAAAGCATCGCAGCTGTTTTGACACGGCAGCGAGGAGCACTGAAGCCAAATCTTTACGGTCAAGACCATAAACAGTCTACCCGCCATCATTATCTTTCTTGTTTTCGGAATTAAGAGATTTATTATGTGCAACTTTAATGAGATATGTCCGACTTATTCTGTGATTCTGATTTATTTTTGTTAACCTTCACGAATGAACATTTAATCTTTTCTGTGAACAAAGCAAAGCCCTTATGAACCCCGGCGCAAATAGAAGTTAGGAGCAAATCAGGAATATAATTTTTCTGAGTTGCCCTCCTTGCAAGGCCTCCACAGTCTCTGACAGTTAATACTCGTTAATTCAGTAAATCGGTAAGGCCTAGTTTATACATCGTGCTATCGTTGCACCGAACTTGATTCAATTTGGCGCGGTGATAGCACAACCGCGTTTTATACGCGAAGGCGATTTATACGTCGCATCCGAACAACGCACCAAAATCATTCCGAGTGCCAGCACTTGTTTTGTGCCGTTTGAAGTTTATCGGACTTATATCTAAACTTGTTTTGCTATTGGGTGGCACAGCACTTAATTGGTACATCAGTTTATACATCGCGCATTCACCGCGTTAAATTAAAATAATTGATTTCGGTGCGACGATAGCACGACGTATAGTATAAACTAGACCTAATTAGACTGCCACACAGTTTAGGCTTCTCGACATGCAGGGGTGAAAATAATTTAAATGAAAATTTCCCCTAAAATAGCTGTCTCCAACTCAACCTATCTTCTTGTCAAAAATTCTATTGGTTTTTTTTTTCTATTGACATTTACTGATGTTTAATCTTTAAAAAATAATACTATATTTCGTTGCTCACAAATGAGTGGTTATTTATGAAATCAAAACATCCGTCCAAATATATTTTAAAAAAAAGTTAAAAAAAAAAACATAATGGATAGGGTATTATAAAGCAATTAAAAACTTATTAATTTTTTAAAAATCCTATTTTGACGCAGTTGAAGGGAAGCCGACATTTCGGTATTTGTTATTACTTTAGAAAAATAAATAACTATTTTCAGTTAAATTTTAGACTATTTTTAGTTTGGCCATGTACATGAAAAGTTGTATAGCTACTCCTCGGTTTTTCAAGTTTCAAGAAGGGCTTTTTATAGAGGAAAATTTAAAAATACGAAATATACCAAATTCATTAATTTTCAGTTGTTGAGCAAAGACGCGAACCGACCGTCTTAAGGGTATTATTATGTTTCTTTCAAGAAAAGCTATGAAAGGAAACTTCGTTCACAGTTCCGATTATCTCACATTTGATTTTCATTGAAAACGCTAATCTGTAAAACGTAATAAATATTGCAAAAATCAAGGAACAAAGCGATAAACGGTTTTCTTGTACTTGCGTAGAATTCCGAAACTATAACTGCAGAAAAAGTTCAGCAATGTTCAGTCGATAACATTAGTTCGATCGGATAGATGTTTTGTAGTTTTTTTTCTATCCGCCTAAAAAAGTAACGTTAATGTTTGAAAGAGGCTGATAAAAGTTTGAAATTGTAGAACAACTGGTCTAATTCTAGTAAAATACTATGACTTTCTAAATCCGTAACAGAAGTTCGCTTCGACTGATACACGAAAACTAGAATTTAAAAGCTTGATTACAAAAGAAAAAAAAAACTGAGAAAATTCGCAATAAAACGGTGGCGGTAAATCTCCTTTTTTTAATTCGCGACAGGTGCTGTGTTTACATAAAAACAATTTTTTCGTCTCAATCTTTTCTTAAGCAAGCAAAATTGCTTTGTCAAATTTTATTTGGCAGGAAAGTTTTAAAGAAAACATTAAATGTGTCAAAGATGTATTAAAAAACGAATAAAATTAAACTTTTTTTATACTTTTAAATGTTTTAAAAGTATTAATTTTCATTTTTTGCGCTAAAGCAGTCAACGCCTAAAATTAAAGTTAATCACTCGACATGAAAACCCGCGACGTTTCGCAGCTCTAATGCCAAAATGTTTAAACAGTCAAAAAGGATAAGCAAATAGAAAAAATTCTGCTTCCCGAGAAAAGAGAATAAATAAATTTTGGTTCATTTCTTTGAGTGCGGATTGATCCGATAAAAATTGGCGTGTACGTTCGGATAACTTAAATCGATTCAGAAAACCTAATCTTAAGCAGATGTTCGCAAAAATGCTCTTTAAAATTTCTAACTTTTATTAGCCCGGCTTATTCGTATATTTCAAAAGTTGTGCTTTCTATAGTTTTGAAACAAAGAAGCGCCGATTATCAAATCGTCAAGACATTGTGATCTTGATAACAAGTTTTAACAAAGGGGAAATTGGGAGATTATCCGTTATTTGCCCCGAAATGTATTTTTGGTCAGTGAAAAGCCACAATACAAGGCTGATACTGGTATTTTTAAGATAATAAAACTAATCATAAATATTCATTACTATACAAAACCGCAGACAAAAAGATAAATGCCAGCTTAAAACTTATTAATTTGAACAGTATGATGGCAATAGTTTTTAGGAGCAACAAAAATAATCTGAGTTCACAAGTGTTAATAATGAATTCAAAGAGTAACTTTAAAGATGAAATTACGTTCAAAAAGCAGCTGTACTGGAGAAACAATATTTCGAAAAGAATAATTTGTCTTTAAAATGCGAAAGTTAAATTCCAAAAATATATTGCAACAAATTATAAAATAAAGAAATAACCATATAAACCTCGAGTTTTACTGAAAATTTTATCTTATTGCAGCAGAAAATTTTCACTTTTTTGGACTTTTTTGTCAGGAACCTAAAACACTAAACAAAATGATAGTTTCCGGATTTCTACTTTTTTTAGTAAGTTTTCATACTCGATTGAAATTCAGTGTAAATGGGAAAATTATATAATAGCTTTGAAAATTTCAAAGATTTAAATCGCCAAATTCGTTTCGTAATGAACACGAAACAGATCAATAAAAACATTGCGATAAACCATAAACAAAACTTTTATTAAAGAACACGTACCATGAAGGGGAACCAGCAGATAAGAAATACAACAGAAATTGCCACGCTCAGCTTCACGGCTCGCACTTCAAGGTCACTTTGCTTCAGGCGCAATCGACGGGCAATTTCGTGGCAACTTGATTTCGAGTGAGAGGACGGCTCTATGCGAGTCACAGAAATAGTTCTCAGCTCTTGCGTCCTGTCGACCCGACTTCCCGGCAAGTTATGTTCTATTTTTCCCTGAGCAGTCATGGTTGAAGATGAAAATTCAGCGTTAAAAACTTTCGCTTTTTTCTTTCGTTCTCGCAGAAGTCCGACAATCACAGTTATATTGACTGCGACGATTGTAGCAACAAGACCAAACCCGACACAAGCATACATGTAGGAGAAAGCGATGTGCTTTGTTTCACTGGAAAACCAATTTATGGTACAGTAAGTTCCTGTTAAATTCATCAGAAAACTTCCAAACCCAACCATAGGTAAAAGAGAGATTACTAGAGATACTGACACGGCGGTTAATATAAGTCCTATGACTAAGTTGATGGTTATGTTGGAGCGATAGAGAAACGGCTTTGTCACCGCAAAAAAACGGTCTACTGCTAATAGAGTTGCCACAGACCCAGATGATAGGCTGCAAAACAAACTCATCACTCCTTGAAAATCACACAAGATCTGTCCACCCTGCCACTCCCCAGCAATATAACATGCAAGCGTTGGGCTACAGCAAGTCACTAACAATAGCAAATCAATTGATGATAAAGCGAACACGTAGTAATTAGGAGCAACTTTGACCTGTAACTTTATGATGTTTGCAGTCGCAACTAAAGCGAATATATTGCCGATTATTCCCGGAAGAATAATAATAGACAGAATTACGCCTTGCTTTGGATCCAAGGGTTCGAAAGAACTCTTTGTTGGCGATGAAGCGGTTGAAAAATCTAAGCTGTTAGTGATCGGATTCATCCCGGTAGCGATCGCTCGAAAACAAGGACGCTTTTTTCCGACTGCCCTTAAAATCGCCTTTTATGTCTTTTTTGCGATACCGGAAATAAATATTTCAACCCCTACGTCATTTCATTGTAAAGAATAAATACTACTAGTATTAGTGTCATTTTACTTGCCGGATTACTTGTCGGATTTCTGTTTTAAAACTTCTGGCAACTTAACTGAAGCCAAAAGGAGATTCGCCGTTGTCATGGATACTCTGTGGTCTTTGGTATTTTCTCGTGACAACTTCAAATTGCTCAGAAAAAACTGTAAATAAAAAAAACATCGTGGGGGTCAGTAAAGTGAAAGAAAAGTTTGATCTGTCGTGTAGAAATAAAAGGCTCGTTTATCCTTGTGTCACATGGCAATAATTATGCATTTTTAGTTTCTTTTTAGTTTCTCTTTCTATAGCAAATAGACTTGGTGGTTTCGCCCCTCAATTGTTTCCTTTGTTTCCAACTACAGTTCCTTTGTTTACAAATGATAAAGGAGAATGCGACTTGAAATAAGCCGGCTTTCCATGCAACTGTACTCTTGTGGAGTAAACACTGTCTCGCTTAGTTGAGGGAAAAATTTCAAGATGTCCGAGCTCTTCTGGCCAAGACTGCAGCCAAACCCAAAGCGAAATTGCATGAAAGCCCCTCGCTAGATTTGATTAGAACGGGGTAAAATAGTTAGTTCTCCCTTACCGTAAGGACAAACTTTTAATTCATTTATTGCATGCTTTTATTCGGGAGGTCCGAATAAAAGCACTGAATATAATCTGCATCTTTCAACATTTGAGTATTCACAGCCCTTCAGTAGTTGCGTAGGACAGTTTGTTGAATCGATCGACAGTTGCGGCTTTTTTTAATCTGCAGTTAAAATTCAGTTTGATATCAATTTACCATTCATGATCGATTTTAAAGAAAGAACATGTCAAAAGAAATATAATCCTTATTCATCAAAATTTATGTTGTTGGTGTTTTAACTGAATGGAAAAAAGTCGTACAATATTTTTCTTTTAAAATTCCTTTTTGTGGGAGTGTCAGTTTATTGTTTTATCATATCGGACATCTCATTTTTTCCGAGTATGTGCTTCTAATTTGTCAGTCTGCTTTTACAACCGCAAATTCACAAAAGCGCAAGAGAAGGAAATCTGTCAGTAAAAATTGTAATAAATTGTATATTGTAATATATTGTAAATTGTAATAAATTTTTAGATTTGTTATATTGCTTTTAGTAATTTTTTTAGCCTGAAATCGCTACCAGAGAACAGCAGTAACACAAAAATATACGACAGTAAAGTTGTGGATTTATATACTCAGAAAGGGGTCTATATTTTCAATTTCTGACAACAGTTTTTGTGATGCAAAGCAAGCTTAATGATTTGTATTTTTAGATTTATTATATTGCTTTTAGTAATTTTTCTAGCCGGAAATTGAGCACTTACTGCGCGTTCACCAGAGAAACTTGTTTAGTTTTAGCTAGCTGACTTGTTTAGCCATATTTTGGTTATTTCAGCTAGCTGGTACTCAAAATAAGTTTTGTCTTTTCTTGTAAATTAGAAATAGTCCTCAAATGTACGTAATAAATCATTGTCATTGTCATTGAAATAGTCCTCAAATGTACCTAGTAAATCATTGTCATTGTCATTGAAATAGTCCTCAAATGTACGTAATAAATCATTGTCATTGTCACCGTGTTTAATAAAACTAGGTTTATGTAAACGAGTTTTGTTGACTGTTCCGTTCACACTTCTACACAAAGCCTAAAAAGGTTTAATAGTGTGCATATATACGAGTCTTGCAGGCTCCATAATTTTCATCTTCATATCCTGATGCTTTTACCTAGTTACTTATCTCAATCCCCATTTCAGGTTTAAAAATAGATTCCATGTTTGCGTGCGTCTGTTCCGTTATAGATAACAGAGGACGTCAAACTGTGGTAAGAACAAAAAAGTGGCACACGAGGCGATAGCAGATTTAGTAGGATAATGAACGACGGATGTTTTGGTTTTCAGTCCTAATTTTATATTGAACTGTGCAATCGCTACTGGTTTGTGTTTCTTCTGTATACCTAACCGGCGCAAGAAAATCAAATGCAATTGAGCATGATTGGTTTCGCCTATTGGTGTTTTATGCACACATGCAAGTTTCTTTTTTAAAATCGAAAACTTAGGTTGAACTGACGTGAGGTTTTCGTTAAGCTGTCGTCATTTTTGTGCGAGCAATCCTTGTATGTTAGTTTTCGTCGGTTTGCATCGGATGGCAGCTTGGTATAAAGTTTGTCCAATCTCTTACTCTTTTCTTACTTTCTGTTTCCAAGAATGTATTAACTGATGTTTAAATCAGCTTTTTTAATTGATTTAACATTACAATTTGAATTTGGTAATTGTTGGTTATTTACAAAGCTACCTTGTTTGATGAGCTTGTAAATTGATTCCGCTCGCATTTCAAATTGTATCTACAAGCGTACAAAGCCAAACCAAGTTCCCAAGTTGATGAACAAGTTGTGAAACATGTTATTGGTCCAGTGTCAAATAAACAGTTAGTTTGTCGAGAACAAGTGTATGCCAGAATTTTCCAACCTTGGTAAAACACCGTTTTTGTAACATTTCAGTAACATCTTGATACCGAGAGTTTATTTTAATCCTTTCAGGCCCAGGATATTTACCCACATCTAACTTCTCCTTACATAATCCAAACTTAATAATATAACTGGTAATAAGAAATAAGGAATTGATCAAGTAGAATAAGCTGTGGAAGTTAAAAAGCCAAATTCTCCCAAACTGCTTATAGAGAAATTATGGAGCTCAGTTGGGAGAATTTACTAACACGTCATTTGTCATGTTTGGGGTTAATAATAAACCTATAACTGGCATGGCCGCGAGGACAACAGTTACAGGCGATGGCTGATCGAAATATCTTCTGTTTCGATATCTAATCCCATTAGCTCATCAATTTTGGTAACTACTTTGTTTGTAACGGTTTTTATTTACCACATATGAAGAATTAAGAAAATAAATACAAGGAAAGTGAAAAAGGTGGAGGGTACAAGATTTACAACCCTAAGGGCTTAGACTAGCAATCTTGCACCCTACTTTGTTTACAGTATATCAAAAGGTGGTAATGTAAAGCCGAAATGTAGAACAAAATAAGATATTATTGTTTACATTTTTAATTACATATTGTAGTCTATAATATAAGACTTCAATTATGGAAGTTGTTTGTAACTGAAATCTTATGAAATACTAAATATTGTTTGGCTTAGGGTAGTGTACAGAAAAAGGTTTTATATCTTCTTAGACGAGTTGTACAGAAAAAAGTTGTATCTTCTTTCTCGCCATTTTTGGGAAGAAGGATGCCTTTTTCACTTTCCATGACTAATTTTCATTGAAGAATGTTACTGTTTGGATATCAGCAAGAGAAATATAAACAGTTTTGTTTCCTTTTTTTTTCATAAAAGCCCCAAAATACAGTAAAAACCCGCAGGTAAGAACCTAAGTTTAAGAACCTGTTAGGCTCAAATTTGCCACCTCTACATAAGAACCTCTTTAGCCTGAAATTTGAAGGTTCTTTTTTTCAAATATTATTTATCAAAATGTTTACTTTAAGAGAAGTGATATATGTTCACTCGAGTTGCAATGCCATTTCAATTTCTGCAAGTATAGATGTGAGAGGTGGGTTCAATTCCCGCTTGGAGTATATACCAATTTTTTCGGACGAATTTTTTTATGTTCATGTATAATTTTATTGTTATTTATTGGCACCTTGAAAACTTTTCTAGATGTTGACATCAGTGTTGGTTCAATAAACTATAATAATTAAGAAGCACAAACTACTGAACTATACATAACATTTGGTATGTAGGAAAAACTAATTTTTATTAAAGATTTGTCTTTCATTAGCTATATGATGGAAAGTACAGGTATTTTTATAAAAAATTCTTCTCTGAGGGCTAAAAATCCACAATGTTTGCGATTTTAAAATGTTTTTCATTACCCATTTTTGCATGGGGATATTATGGTGACAACCGTTTTCAATTGGGAATCGGTGGACAAAAATTCTTAACGGCGTCATCGCCCGACGCGATTTTATTCCAATAAGTTTCGATGTCATAATTTCTTTCGAAATCTTTGAATATCTAACCAGTTTTGAGTATTTTTTCCTGAGATAGTCAGTTATTGTCTTGTTTCCTCTCAGTAAGTAATTGAAGATGTTTTACAGATTGCTGAATCATCAGGATATCATGGTATAATGGTCATAAAAAATGTAAATAATATATTGTAGTTACGTTTCAGTATTACTTGTGACGTGTTGCTTTTTCGAAATACTATTCGATTTGCAACTCGAAAAATGGAAATGAAAATTTACTGTTTGAAGGAAACGACAGAGCTCAGGCAGTACTAACGATTTGTAGGTTTCAACTGGACTCCAAGAATTGTCTTGCACATTTTTTCGAGTAATTTTTTACACAATAGTTTGACTATAAATAATAAACACAATATTTATATTCAAACTATTACTACTAAAATAATAATAGTGACGAGGAATATGTTCTTCCACAGCAGTGTGCTGCCCGAACTTCACAATTATAGGTGAATCTTTGTTTACATTCCTTGCTTCATTAGCATACGTGCCTCTCTTTCTGAGATACAAATTGAGAAGTACTGAATGTTAAAAGAGCTTTCCAAAATAAGCCTCTTCTGAAAAATGAAATCTGTATATTACATACTGTTCTCGTGCTGCGGTTTTTTAAAAATATTGGAAATTTCACTAAGAATGTTAGAACTCAACGGTTTTGCCACCCAGTTGTTTTGCGTTTTTTCGGAC
>JAODFW020946473.1:0-10875 GCA_027575235.2 Palythoa mutuki
AAGGGGAAGGGCCCCTCGTGCCCCGGTTCCGCATCCCCTGCAGACCGCAGTTTGTTCCTAATCGCTTCATAACACAAGTAAGGTATTTTATGTTCAAACTGTTTTAGTTTGCACACTAATAAAGATAAACACAAAGAATTTATCATATTGTCAGCACGTACCTGAAGCCTTGATAACAAGTCCAAAGTGTTCACTGTCAAAGGCAGGATTGAAAGTAAGATTGGATGTAGAACAGGCGTTACATGAAAAAGATACTTTGAAAGTTTAAAATGATCTAACAAAGGGTTCTGTAATGGATCAATGTTGGCTCCAGTGAAAATAAATTGTTGTGTTTTTGCTTGTAATGGTCGTAGGAAGTCGTTGCCCTTAGTAGTCACTGTTATAGCGTCATGGTAAGGTTCAAAATGACTCGACATTATTCTCTTTATGCACCAATGCTATAATAGTAGTCTCCCCCAGTCATTTAAAATAATTTCTTCACGTTAGTGAAAGACCAGCAGAACTATAACACTTGTCTTGCTTCCAAAACTACTTATTCATTACTCTCTACCAGGCAGGTAGCGTGGTCATTTTTTCAAGTACGCACAAGTAGATATGATCTAGAAACCTAAGTAAACTGAGCAAAAAATGCTGCGTTCTTTTTTTCTTGTTCGAAATAGTTGTGTGAACACAAGCAAAGAACAAAGCGTCTTGCCCTTATTTTGAGCAAATTTTGCGCAAACAAAACATTGTTTTGGTTGTGGATTCTCGAGCAGGCGCTCATCAGCGTTTTTCCTTTTATAGTACAGTTATCATTTATAAGCAAAGAGCGAGGCGTCTTTCTTTGTGCTGTGCAGTCTGGTCGAGCACACTCTCAACATTGAGTTTTTTTTCCTTGTGGATGTGCAATAATGCTAACGATGAAAGGCGATAGTAAAATGTTAAAAATAGAAACAATTGCTAAAAATTTCAGAATTTTCTGGTCACTTCAAGTACGCACGTGCGTATATGCCTATAGGATGCTACGCGACTGTCAACGCAGGTCCATATGCAGGATTTTTTGTGATGGAGGGAAGGGACGAAAGCGAGCCCCGAAAGTACGAGCATTCTAATGGATCGTGGAACGTCCTTCCCGTGAATCTTTAATGTTAAAGTTGTATTAATATATTTATTTATTCTAAGACGGCACGGTAACGAAACCTGCAATCTGATTGGTGCTTAGGGCGGTCCATATATCCCTATATCTGCCCACGGTCACGGTAACGGAGGCGTACGCACCCGACCTCTACGCAGTGTCTGGCAGTTAAAGGCTCTATTCCACTTTACAAAACAGAACCCGGAGACAACTAAAGTCATTATTATAATAATTACAATTTCCTCAAATCTGATTGGCCCATTCTGAACTCTAAACTTTCTAGTTGTACTTATACTATTTTACAATATTAAGTAGATAATCTCCTTTGCTTCTAAGTAACGTAAGTACGCCAACATAACCCTTTACGAGTATAGTGGACTATTAGAGACACTGCCAATCTCCGGTATCTGTACAGTAAACCCGACAAGCCCCAAGCACGACAAATGACGTGTTGGTAAATTCTCCCAACTGATATTCATACTTTCTATATAAGCAGTTTGGGAGAATTTTGCTGTTCCAGTTATACTATTTTGTTTGAGTTATGTTGGGAGAAGTTAGATATTGATAAATTGCTTGGGGTTGACAGGGTTAAGCGGAAAAGTCTTCCTCTGTTGGATCGAGTTAAGAAAGGTTTATCGCATGCTGGCCCCGAGCAGAAACTCGTATTTAATTTACTTATACACAGGGTTCCTGCAGGTTGCAACTCAGGAAATTTAAGACCTTTTTAAGACCCAAACTTTCCAAATTTAAGACCTATGCTGCTCCAAATTTTTTCATGTAAAATTTATTGAATATATTAAATTCAACTCAAATGTCGCTCACATGATCTAGTGAAAGATTAGATTGTCCGTAGCCCGACACGATTGCGGGCTTTGAAGTGATTGCTCGTGCGTTTTTCGACGCTTCTTCGAGGCATTCAGTGTGCATGATACTGAGCAAGATAGCCAGAAAAAGCTTCAAATTATAACCAGTGAAAGAAACACTTTTGACTTGAAATCAAATTTAAGACATTTTAAGACATAAAGAAAGAATTCAAGGCCTTAAAAACTCAAAATCAAAAACAAGACTTTTTAAGACTTTTTAAGGACCCCGCGGGCACCCTGTATACAAAGAACTGATACGACTGGAGCAAGTCGCGCAAAGTGTCTTGCTCTGGCCAGGGATCGAAACCATGACGGCCCTCCCGCCCATCCCCCCTGGGGTAACGTGTCACATCAGCTAACCGCTTGGCCACTGCGCCGCCAACAAGCTGCGTACAGGCATCACCTGATCAATAAACCAGTTTCGCATTCTAAGTTGCCGCTGACTTCAATGACTACAGATTCAATTTGTACAGCCTTAGCCTCGTTTTAGTTTTAAATATTCAAAAACACTAGTTTTCAATAGTGTAAAACTACATTGGGATTTTAGGAATACTCAACTTCATGTTGAGGCTAAGGCTGTACAAATGAATTCGTTGTCATAGGAAGTTAGCAGTAACACAGAATCCGAAACTGGTCTATTCTGATCAAAGGTTTTATTGAAAATGTTTATTGAAATATAAAAATATTATACAGTATGCACAAATAACATGTGTGTCGACATAAACCAGGGTTGCCACTATTTACTGGATGTGAAATTCAAGGACCTTTCCAGGACTTTCCAGGACTTTTTGAAGCAAATTCAGGCCCTCTCGATCAAATAAAACTTGAATGCTTTACACATTTTTTTCAAGAATCAGTTCAACAGTATGCATACTATATTAAAAAGCTTTAGAAGATTTGTTTCTGGACAAAAATCAAGTCTCCCAGTGTAGCGGTTCTTGTTTTAGGATGTTGTCACATAAAAATTATTTTAACAAACAGCTTATTTTTATTGTTTTTGGAAGTAAAGAAAGAAATTTTTTTGCCCATTCCAGGATTTTCCAGGATTTTCAAGGGCCGTAGCAACCCTGCATTCATCAACTGGTAAGAAATAAGGAAACCACGCTTTATTTGTGAAAGTTATGCGTAAACCTGATTTTCTGGAGTTCAATGGATTTTAAAGCTGTAACCTATGAGGTAACGGTAGAATCGAGGTTACTAACCTCTAAGGCCTCCAATGCCAGATCAGGGGGACTGTAGAAATTAATCTTTTTCGGATATTCTGCACCTTCCTCATCAAGCTCTTTGGCAGCCTACAGCATTGTACAATAACGTCTTAGAAAAATGCAGAACCAAATCAAAATACGGAATTATGTGTACAATTATATAACGACCATATATAAGAAGAAAATCTGCTGACAAAAATGTTTAGTATGCCGCTTTCTAGCTTGTGCGCAAGCTCTCTTTGCAAATATGAGGAAGTGAAGGGGGCGGGGATGAAGAAGAGGAGGGAAAAGAGCTTGTAGCGATCCCGTTAAAAATTTAATTCCGCTCCAAAGCACCCCCAAGTGCACTGCTGTTAGGGCTCTGGAAATCTGGTCAATCAGCGCATACCAGAAACTGTAAGTGACCTTGTGAATGACGCTAATTAGTGCCTTTAACTTCAATTTCTAACCCACAAACACCAAACGTCATTTGATACTGCCTTCCTCTTAACACCACGAACACATCAAAATGTTGGAAAACAATGCATTTACCACATCCTGATAAAATAAACCTGTAAGTTTGCCCTTGTAATAATACTTCAGTAGCTTGTTGTTTAAGCAAAAAAAAATTTGGAAGTCTGCTCGAAAGATTCTCGTGCTTCCTTCAATTTCGGCTATCTTAAGTTGATTATGTTCACCACACAGGTGGCAGGAACGAGGTCATGGAGGAAGATGTCATATTTAACCAATCAGCATTTTGAATTCAGTTTGAATAGGACTGAATAGGATTGCTGCAAGCTCTCTTTCTCCTTTTCCAATCCTCCCTCCTTCACTTCCCCTTTCAGTTCGCAAAGAAAGCCTGCTCGCAGGCTAGGCAATTTCCCATCCAATGCCCAGACCCCCTCCCGGATCGTGGACATAACACTGATAGGTGCATCATAATAGCAACAGATTAATTTTGTAAAGTATTAGCCTCACTCCGTATTTGAATATTATGAATACCATCTATGAAGTTTTACAGAACTTTCAAAAAAACTCAGCGTATTGTTTGAGGTGTGACCTCTTACTCTGTTTGCCTGGTATCTTTGAACATCTAAAACAATAATGAGGCTGACACTGTATAAAATGAATTTATAGTCATAGATTAGGGAAAACAGCAAATTGCTTGTTGTACACAAGAAACCAAAAATTTAAACGACTGACTTCAAACTTGTTTGAAAGATGTGAAAATTGCGACGTGTGTCGATGCGTACGTCAAAAAGGCCGCCAAATCACTCGGGCGTAGATACTGCTTGTTTGAGAAAAATGTTTTTTTGATTTTCCAATAAAAACAAAAGTTTAATGTTAAATTTTCAGTGTTTTTTTACTGGTCGACAAAATCAGAAGATAGATATCAAATCGGAAGGCTTGTTGTTGCTTGTTGTTGTTGTTATACCTGTCCTAAAATTTGGTATCACGTGATGTATTTTAACCAATGAGAGTGCGCAAAAAATCAGTGAGTGGGTTATAACTTAACAAATATTTAACACCAAGATGAGGCTGACACTGCATAAAACGAATCTGTAGTCACTTAAATTAGTGGAAACAGCGAATTAGAAATTAGTCCATTTACCTGTTGAAAGTGCTCCAGGTAGACCCCCAGCGGTTTATTAAGTTTCTCGGCAATCTTTCCCAACATGTAATAGTGAAGCCAGGAGTCGCCATCTTCTTTGTCCAGGGCAGACTTAAAGCAATGCTCTGCCTGAAGCAACATCTCCTCGCGACGCTTTGTCCACAACAACTGGGTTTCTGCTGACATTTCTTCTTCGTCCAGCTATTTCAAACAATCAATCATTTAATCAGTTTGATAAATTTAAGTTTCACACCGTAGAAAAATGAAAAAACCTGATGTTTCAGACTATATTCCTTTGCTCCGACTATAGTCCCAAACGTCAGTTTTTTTCTCTCTTCTACGGTGTTAAACTTAAATTTATCAAACTGTTTGTATACCGACGCAGCATCCAATATTGGAATAATCATTCAATCAAATTTATTTGCCAAAAATTCATTAGAGTATTTACAGTACAAGAAACAATATTTAACTATTATTTCTCAAGCACATGTTGGATATGAGGTGATAGATAGCCGTCGAGGCGCAAAGCACACAGCTGGCTAATTTCACCTCATGTCCAACTAGACATTAGTGGAATAATTGTTTTATAAAACTTTATTCCGTTCTGAACAATAAGAAACTTAGAAATTATAGCCAAATTCTATTGAATTCTGTTTCAGCTTATACAGTATATGAGCTGATAATCGAGGCTGAATGAACCAATGAGATTGCTAGAAACCTAATATTCGACGTTGAAAATTTAATAAAAACGTAAACTTCGCTCTGGCCAGGCCAATGTATTCAAGCACTTTTAGAGATTCAAGGGCTTTTCAAGACTGCGCGAATCAAGTCCATAAACCTGTAAACAAAAACAATGCAAGATACAAAATGCTAAAGGAAATCTGATGCAGTGAATCAGACAGCTGGTATTACTTACCTGCCTTAGTTGTCTTGATGCGTGTGAATGGAGCACATAAGACAACGTGCCATACTCTTCCCACAGGCTGCAGTTGGAACTGTCTACTTCTAGAGCTCTTTTAAAACATCTGTAACGTAAATGTAGACCAGAAATTTTTTTGAACAATTTTTAAGAACAACAATAATTTATTTTACCCTCATTCTTACTTTATACAGTTGTTTAAAGGAAACTAAAAATATTTTTTTAAAATTAGGATACTAACTTCCAAAAATACCTTTGAGGCTAAAATGCTTGGAATTTGGATTGCATTATGACCTTAAAAATTGTTTTTGGGGCGGAACAAATTTACATGACCAATTTTTGAGTGCAATAGATTTTTACAGGTACTGTGCAGTATATATTGGTTGTTTATAAGTACAAGAATGGATAAAATTTACAATTTTACACAAAGATAAAGACAAAAAGAAAAGGCAAAAACAAAAAAGAGCACAGGATAATCAGTCTTATCATCTTATGAAATAATGTATATATATCTATATACATAAGAAGGTATAAGTATATTTAAGAAACATTTTTTTGTAGTAAGGCACAAAATACAATCACGAGTTAACGATGCAATTAAACAAACTGGTCGATCATTAACACTGCCTTCAGAAAAAATTCGAATTAGGAAGCAATCTGAATGGGGTTACATAATTAAACGCTTTTATTCTACGTTTGTCTTTTGTAGTCTTCTAACTTTCTGCATTCTTGCATTTAAGAGATGATTTCTTTGCGTGTAGTAAAACGAAAGCAAACTCAAAGACAGGATAAACCATTACAGAGAGGCAGTGACTTGCGTTCATTCGTCACCGACTGGCGGGACAAATTCGCGACAAAATGTAGGACGCATGTGACAAACGTAAAGACGTCCCTCGTTTCTTCAGATAGGTTTTCAGTAATAAAGCAAGGAAACCCACAAGAATAACGTTAACAAAAGAACAAGATTCCAGTTCGTCATGTCTTTGCCCTTTCCTTTGTCAAAAAAATGTCTTACATTTGTGCTGTTTTTCGAATTATCAGTGAAATCTAGATTTATGTTTGAAATAAAACTATTGCACCAGTGACAAACACACCAGTTATGTACACTACGTATTACCTTAATGCTGACACTGCGTGTTTCTGCATAGGGCCCATACTCTTGGGTTCACACTGCATGAAAAAACCAAATTACCTAATCGCGTGAAATGAAGATCTACCAAAAGCTATCTCGTTTAAGGAAGAAACATTTGTTAAACCTATCAGATTAAAAGTTTAGTGATATAGATGTTGATACTGGTTGTCTAAATTTAAAACTCGGTAATAAAGTTACGGTGAAAGCTGATGCTGAAAATGTTTGGGGGGAGTACGTCAAAAAAGCAGTCTCATTATTAGTAAAAAATCAACCCCACTAAAATGTATTTGAGCCACGTGACATATTTTGAAACCTGGTAATATATCATGGCAATATATCTTTGCACTTAGCTTGTTTTATGTAACATTGTAGGAGCTAAATAAAAAAATTGTCATTGTCCTCGGTACTTTTTAAGAAAAATTGTAAGCAAAGAAAAAGAAAACTTTAATGCTGACCATTAAAATTCGGACTAATCACAAAATTATTGGAGAATGGGGGCAAGGACCCTCCAAGTCCATCAAAATTATTGCTTTCCCCCGGTTCCGCTGCCCATGAGTTACAATTCAAGATTGAATCCTGGGATTCGCATGTGAGCTGAGATTTGTCGACTTTCGATCTGACTCCGAGGTTTTTTTTCTGAGCCTTCGAGCTATTAAAACATTAGCCTCTGGCGAGGAAGCATGCGCATTTGCCGCTTAATCAAGTATATATTCATTTATAACAAGAGGTGGCTTCTGATACAAGTTGTAAATATATATACCACACTTTTTTATCATCTATATTAATAAAACCTTTGATCTGATCAGTTACAACATTTTAAACAACTGCCATGAAATTATTAGCAATATTATAATAGTTACAGTGAATCAACTAGATACTAAATACTTTCTTTCCAAACACGTTTGAAAGGAAGTGCTTGCCCAATCTTCCTAGCCAGAGGATAATATTTTATCGCTTGATAGCAGGGATTAACACTAACGGTAGCCAACTAGCCAGAGACTAATAAAAATTCAGTTTTGGATAGTAGGTTTTTAATTTACACTAGCCACTTGGCTAGTAAACAAAATGAAACTGACCGAACTAGTTTCTGTCTCTCAGAGAAGACATCTCGAAATTTCATTGTAGACATCTCATGTTACTGGGCAAGTGCTGTTCAGCGTCTATGAATATTTAACACTGTTTACCTTTCGTTGTATGGCACATAATAGGTTATAATGTTGAAAGAAATATTTGACACAAGACAGAATTTTCTAAAAGCACACATCAATGCTCTTTTTTTACAAGTTGGTAGAACATGTCTAAACCGACATCAACACTGAGCTAGTAAAAAATATTTTTGTCTAGTAACATTTAAGTTGTCACAAGCCACTAGACTAAAAGTAAAGTGATGCATTTTTATAGCACCATTCCATATATATGCTCAAAGGCGCAATTACCCCCAGCGGACTGGAAGCATATATAGGCATCTCTGGCAGTCACTTCTAAGCGATCCATGTATGCTGGTACTCACCAACCACCGAAGGATGGAAAGCTGAGTGAATTTTAGCGGAAGGTCACCAAAAAATTCAACCCTCGACCAGGCCGGGGACCTAAGGATTGGAAGGCAGAGATCTTACCACTGTGCCAACCCCTCTACTAGTAAGTTGAGCCCTGCGATAGTTCAGATCTTGACGTGAAAGTCGATTTTGCAGTGGGAGGAATACCGGAGTACCCTCAGTGAGATTGAGATCAACAAATCTCAACTCCTGTGCGGAACCAAGAATTCGATTCAAGGCAGGGCTAATGAAAGCTCTGGAAAGGTTTAGCAGCCTTCCTTTAGAAAAGTGGAGTGGCCTATCGTTCTAGACTTTGTTTTCATCGCAGTTTTATTAAAGTTATATCTTAAAGGTTTTTCTCATTTAAATTTGGTCCAAAAAGTGGGGTGGACCCGGCCACCCCATCAGCAGGCGCTGCCGGTTCATAGGATGAAATGGGATGCGAAATTAATGTCGATTAGCCAGCTTTGGCTGAAAATTTGGTTCTGGTCCGGTAAAAATGTCTTAAAAATACATTATAAGGGCAGGTTAAAATCCCTGACGAATGTTAAGCACTTCATATGTTGTTAACCTATTTTTAAGCATTTTACAGAAACTAATGGTGCAAAAAGTCAAAGTGACGTCAACTCATCAGAAGGTGAGTGAAAACATCAAGAATCTCGTTTTGCCTGCTAAAAATAATTTTGGGCCGATTACGTTTTGTTCATTGGGCCCGATTTAAAAATTTCATGAAGATGCAAATGGTAAACACTACTTTAACCTGATTCCACCAATAATCATTGTTCATCAAAATAATCAGGCCCGTAGGGAGGATTTTTTGTAGGGTGGATTTTAAATATAAACGATAATTTGTGTAGGGTGGATTTGGTATATTCCACCCTTTCACTCCGCCTGTTTCCGCCTTACTACCCCTGGTTCTCCGTCTCTTTTTTAAGGCTAATTCCATGCATCATATGCTACTTGCGAGCGCTGACAGAACGAGCATTCAAGGGAGTCATGGGTCATGTTCCTGAAAATTTAAAATTCAGGTTTCTATGAAACTCCCTCTACGTTTTATTCTCGGTAGGCAAAATTATCAGAGTTTAAAGTATGTTCAAGTCTGAGTCATTTTTGTGGCAATCTACTGCTTCTGTGATATAATACAAGACAACGGCTGTGTCTGGTACTTTTCTTTTAGGTTCCTCTCTCAGACTTCCACTTAGAATTTCAAATTTTTATGGAAAACGATACCACAAATTTCACTCAATCCTATAGGGGGCTGCATAACCACCAATCGAACCCCCTCTGCCTCCAGGCCTGAGCATTATCATCTTTATTGACCGATGAAATATATTTTTACAGTTAGTGACGATTATTGGTGATATAATCAATACTTACAGCATTAAGTTTACTTTCCAGGCGGCTCTTGTGAGCCAGCGCCATTGCTGCCCAGCTGTCAGCCCGGTCTGGCATGACACAAATATCGTGCATATAAAACTTCAGTGCTTTGCTGCAATTTTAATTTGGTTTGTAGTTAAATCATTAGAAATCAGTTTTAGAAAAAAGAAAGAAAATAATTTGTTTGTGACCCTAAACATGATCTACAATGTACACAGCTATTTCGAAAAAACAGACATCTGCAATAGTCATTAATGTGTCTTAATTATTTAAAGGCTGGTTTTCATATAACTGTAAGCGCCGGCGACCAAACCATGGACAATGCTGGGGCAATGATTGGGACACATTGCCGGTGCATTGTTGGTGGATCCCTGTGGATCTGCTGGCACTTACGGTTATATGGAAACCAGCCTTAAGATATGTTATACCTCATCTAAATCAATTATGTATGCCCTGCATCACTGGAATAATTCTATTAGGGACCGTAAGCAACGAGGACAGCTAACGAGGACGTGAAAAATCATTACTAAATAGAATAACTGCACGTTGGATGCATTACGCTAAGCACCTGCACGCAGTTGTCACTACTACACAGAATGTGATAAGACCTTTCTTAGAGTTCCTGGCCCTGGGACTACGAGGACGTAACAAAAATGTTAATGGGTGTTGCAGTGTCAACCATGTTTGAACTAGCTTGCTTTTGTCGAGTCAAAAAGACAACCAGATTCAACTACATGATTGTGCTTAAAATCAGACAAACTGTACTGATACTTCCGAACAGTCCACAATGGCAACGATTTTATTGCCTTCTTAGACGTTATACTGACAATCATGTCTAACAAATAACAAAAAACAAACCTGAATTCCTTGTTCTTGAAGTAAAAATCGGCAAGAAGGTAAAACAGCTCGGACACAACAGGTCTGCAAATGTTCAAGCAACAGTGACTGACTTCTATTCTTCAAGTGGAAACGTTTTTAATATTTAAAGAGCAAGAGAATAGACCATTTCACAGTTCCTGAAAGGTAACCAAGCTTCCACATGAAACCTAGGCGAATGGTTGACCTCGCACAGTTAGAGAAGTGGAAATAATAGACATGCTAATAAGTTTCTTTCTCATGATAATTATCTCCACTTCTCT
>JAODFW020946565.1:0-10873 GCA_027575235.2 Palythoa mutuki
GGATTTGCTTGGAAAAGTCCTAGAAAGTCCTGGAAAAGTCCTTGAATTTCACATCCAGTAAATAGTGGCAACCCTGTTTAGAACACTAACGTGTGAACTTGTATGATATATTTACATATTCAAGAGTTTTAGAACACTAACTTTTGAACTTTGTATCAATGTACACATTATAAAACTGTTCACATCCGAGGTAAGCCACACCATGCCGCCTTACCGACTATGGATTAATTTAAGGTGGCATCCTGACGTTAACACTGCCATGATAATAATTAAAAAATATGACAGACAAAACCTAACGTAATGTTTAACACGCTATGCGCTCTTCTTAGTTATTATTCTTACACTGTTTACCTGTGAACTCGTATGTAAATGTGAAGCTTTTTGCCTAACATATCATTGTCTTGTTTGGATTTCAGTGTGACTGCAGTGTACCACTGGATCGACAGACAGATCAAACTCCCCAGGCCAGTTTATTACTACAGTCTCGAGTTCCAGGCTGCTTGGAAAGAATACGTAAATACCTTGGTCTGGCTCGATTGTGTGATTATTCTCTCAGTCCAGAGATACAGCTGGTAAGTGGTGCAGGGTAGACACACCTCCTATAGAGTCAGAAATGAAATTCATATCAATACAAAAGCGATAATGAATCACTTCACTATAAAATGATCCAGTCCAATGAAAAGCCCATTATCCATCATTCAACCAATTGCATTAATTGCTTATTCAGTCAGCTTTGTGAAGTCATAGGTGTGTTCGGCACGCGAGATTTTTCCACCTTTCTCAGTCAATGACACCTGACTTTAAACTCACAGTTCATTTTTGAGAAGAAGTGCGTTGTTGCATCCACTGTAAATTAGGTAGGGAACAATTTACGTGATTAGAAAGAAAGCGCTCCTCCAGTTAAATACTTAGAAGCTTGAGCAACACTTTCTTTATAACTATAACCAAGTTTTACGCTTCCAGTCGAAGTTAGCTTGATATAACTTTTATCCACTTCTTTGTGAATCTTATCGCTCATGTGTTCTCGGACAAGCATTCATGATATGAAAATTAAGTGATGGTCCGAGTGAGAAGATTGCAATCTAACATTGTTTTGCTGCATATCGCTTTTCCCACACCAGAATGTTTAGATTTTTATAGAATACATTAATCTACAACGTAGTTTTGAAATAAAATGCAATGAAATTTCCTTTAAATCAGTGTTTCTTTTGTGTTACAATTTTATCAACTCTTAAAATTCCAAAAAAAAAGTCAAGAAAATCTGTTGATTTTCGATATTCTCTACATGGATTATTTAGCCACTTTCAGCATTCCATGTTGTTGGCGTGACTATTTCTTGTTGGGAGCAATTATCCTTAGATAATAATGTAATAATATAAGTTTACAATTATTGTCTTAGAGGATCCAGGAAGACTTTGTGGCCATGCGCCAACATGATCGCGAAAGTATGACAGCTGACGATTTTCACATGCTTCTCTTGTTGTCCAGGTACAAATCGCTTGTTGTTATTTTCTTACGTTTTACTTATTCCTCTTTTTTTATCCCAATCAATAGTGTTAGGTAATTTCGTTATCATGATGTTACTTAATGATACCAAAAATGATGGCGGAGCAGTGGTCGTAGGCTTGGCCTGTGTGACTCGTAACCCCAGGGTCGGGAATTCGAACCACGGTGCTCAGACCACTGTATTGTGTTCTTTAACAACACACTTTACCCGACTTGTTCCTAGTCAACTCGGCAATTAAAATGAGCATCAGCTTCTGCTGGGGGGCTAACCTGCGAGGCATTAGTGTCCTGCCCAGAGGTAGTCAATGACTCTCATCCACTTTTAAAACTACAGAAACCAGAGATAGGCACCGACTCCACTGTGCGGTTAATATATTACATTAGCTGCCTCTCGATTTTACGATAGTTTTTTTTTGCCGGAGTCATGACGTCATAGCCACGCCGCCCTATTGTCGGCCAGGATGTTACTGGAGCAGAATGATAAAGTTTTGTCACTTCACGACAAGAGACAGCTTTTCATGAGAAAAGACTGCTTTCTCTCACATTCCCTTCAAACGGGAAGCCGCTTCCTTTCTTTTTTAAATTCAGGAAAATCCATGTGCTGACTTTTACACGCTTGTTACTGTTGTTTCCTTTCAGACTGATGTGCGTGAGTTTGGGTCAAACTGCGCTGTCCATGGAGGTCTGGGAGCGAGTCAAGCAGATGGAGCTGATGAGGAGAAGCCGACTTCCAGTTGCGCCTGCGCATTAGAGACCCGATTTTGAAAGATGCCCTTTTTTGTTTCCTGCGCTTTATATCTACTCGTTGGAGTGGATCAATAGTTTCGAACTGCACTTGAACGTTCTATAATTATGGCGTCATATGTACAAAATGAACCTGTTGTAGATTCACTTGTGAACACCCAAACATTTAGCGGGAATACTCATTTTCCAGTAATGCAGACTAAAATTGGTATGCAAAAGATATTCAGTCAAAAAAGAACGAGAATGAGTGCATCACAAAATATATAAATTTACCCATTGACAAACTTGAATGTATGCTTTTTTACACATACAGCTGGAAAATGCTTAAATTGTAGAAAAATAACTGAAATCCCGATTCATTGTTAAAACGTGGAACGAGCAGTATGTTGCGTGATATATATTGGAAAACTTACTACCAATCCCGCAAAAGGGCAATAAACTACAGTTGATACACATCACATTCAAAATGATGGAAGGCAAACAAAACACCCTTTTAAACTTGATAGCCTTTATTGCAGACAGTCTACCCCTTCGGTATAAATCAACCATTGACAGAACACGGGCCGGCTGCATGCAACGCAGGCTGTGAACTTCACAAATGTCGGATTTCATTTAAAGCCTGGGGCGAATACTGAAATTTGTCCGGTTTGAGCGCGGAAATACGATAAAGGGAATCAAAGTGTCTGTTGTTTCCTTCTTCTTGCTTGAATTCTTGTGAAAAACCTTTAAGTAAAATCCGGTTCCATGGAAACTCTGTTAACTTAACCACTGAAATTCTGATTCGCCGCTTACACTGAAATATACAACTCTTCTTCACCACATCCACTGAAATATACAACTCTTTTTCGCTGCTTGTACTAACAACTTAAATTTACAACTAAAACATTTAAAAGTAAGTAAGATAAGTAAAACACGACAGTGTCATCCCCCCGGAAAAGTTTAAAACATTTCCTCCTTAAACAATTTGATGCGTTTGTAAGTCTTATCACTTGTATTTAACTGCTGATCGATAATTTTGTATAAATTTGTTTCTGACGTGTTTGCAAGTCCTCATTCCAAACACTGGTTCGTTCCACCGAACCAATGCGTCACGTAGAATTGTACGACCCTCCCCCCGCCAAATATCTAATGGTGCGTCCCTAGGACTCCTCCACATGTAGAATTGTACGACTTTCCCCCGCCAAATATTTAATTGTCCGTCCCATTCTAATGTCTCCAATGTTTAAAGATACAAACTGTTTGTATGCAGAAAGATGTCCCGGTTGTTAGAGATATCTCGTCGACGGCTATCCGAGTTGTCTCTTGTACCCAAAACAAGACACCTTGGAAACGGTTAGCTGCGTTGTATAAAGAATCGTTTGATAAGTTGTCTCGCACCGGGCAACTCGGATAGACGACATATCCCTTCGACCCGGGACAACTTTCCTTATATATATGGGGCCTTAATTGACGAGTCATTTTCATAAGAAACTTTCGTTTGTAAAAAATTTCTATTTGTCGCCTGAAAGCTAGTACGCCAGCTTTTTAGCAATTAGATATATTTGTAAGATAAAAATTGGCCAATATTTTGCGTCCACACGAGGAAATACAATTTGTCACAGAGAAATTGCTTTGAAAGAAGCAACTTGAGGGAATGTTACTCATGCATAAAGGCCGTGTTACACGAGTCGACTTGCAACGACGATTTTCCGCGCAACAATGTTGCGTGTTGTGTTGGGAGTTTTTGAAACCAATTCAAAAACTCGCAACATATTGCGCGAGCCCAGTGTTGCGCAGAAAATCGTCTACAGTGACATGTTACACGAGGATCGATATTCCACGATACGGTGTTGCGCGAAAAATCGTCGTTGCAAGTTGACTCGTGTATAATTGGTTTCAAAAACTCCCAACACAATACGCAACATTGTTGCGCGGAAAATCATCGTTGCAAGTTAATGGCGTATTTATTTTAGTTAATGAAATAATGGCGTATTTATTTTTCCGGGTAAAAGCGCGCGCTGTTTGGGTTGTCATTAGCGGCCAAAAGTTTATAGTGTGGTTCGATGCATTGCGATACATAAAACAAACGCGTTCAAACTTTTGAACATGAACTGTATTCATTATTGAACAAGCGTGAGGTCAAGATGGCTGGATATTGGCCAAGTTATTCTTTTTTTGCGTTACTATGGACCGGGTCGAAGTCGAGGTCCATAAAAATGCAAAAAAAGAACGAGACCAATATCCAGTTATCTTGACCGAGCAAGCTTGTTCAATAAAGGATTTATTATATGGCCAAAGAATTTCACTTTACTACTGTTTTCCGAAAGACAAAAACGCTTCCATGTCTTCATATCACATGTTTTAATTTTTGTATTTGTCGGGTTTTTATTGACGAATAAATTGGCCAAACTCGTCAATTTTTCTTTGTTTTAACTGACATCTTGGAACCCCTTTTTGCGACTCTATTGATCCTTGACTCAATGTGTTTCCGCTCCACGCAATTTTTTTCTTGTAACTAATCAGAACACAGAATTCGCTTCATCTTTCCCGCTCAGCGAACCTGCCATATACACACTTTTTTGTAAGAACAACGAAGCTAAAATTTGCCAAAATTTAAGAACAAGCTCAGGCTGAGGCTTGACAACTAGGAAAGTTTTTGTGCTAGAAAATTGACCAAAACTTAGCGATAGAACATAAAACGATTCACTGTAAAGACTGCTCAGTAAACAATGAAAATAGTTCGCCTATAAATTCAGCAGTGCAATATATGTGTGGCGCAAGGCGTTTTATTCTCCAATACCTTGTTTTATTTTGTTTTCTCTTCAATAAAAACCGCTCACAGAAATAAGAACAACTTACAAACAACTTGAGGCTGAAGTCGCCAAAAAATTAAAGACAAATGAGCCTCGGCAAAATTTACTGTTTCTTCCAAAAAAAAAGTGTGTAATAAGGTGTAATATTACTACACTCTGTTAAAGAATTAAATTTTTAACTGGAAATGGCGTATTGAAACATAGAACGTTTCGGCCGTAAACCATGGCCTTCATCAGCTAATGCTAGAGGAGTTATGTTTACTTATTACTCAACTCTATTTATATACTTATAAGAGAATCTAATCTTGGGGCTAAGGCAGAAAATTCTTAAAAATGTGTAGGATGTTCTTGAACATCTTCATTCTAAATAATGTTTTTAAAATGTTTTAAACACAACTATCACACTAATTGCTAAAGAAAATCATTGCTATTCTATTTTCCACCGTGATTAAGATTGGTTGTTACAATATTATGTTATGTTTCATAACTTTAATTAGAAATCTCTACACCAAAGTTTTATGCAGTTGCTTTAATTTTACGAAAATTTCTTATTGGCTGGTCGAGCTCAGCTTCACGGCTGCTTGTGAAAGATACAGCTGCGTAATTGATTTATTCATGCATATGTAAATTTGAGAAGGAAAACAAAGAATAGTCAGTGTTTGCGAGTCACGTGATTCGTGTTGGCCAATTAAATTCAAGTCTAGCTGTTATTTAAATCACGTATTCCGCAGTGCGCGAAGTTTAAACTCATAACCGAAAAGTTTGAAACATAATAAGTGCATTTATGTCAAGAATTTCAGCGAAGATTTTGCAGGAGAGCTTTATTCATCGCAGTTTAAGGTTTGTTTGAGTTGATTTAAGTTATCGGAGTTTTAAGGATATGTTTTTTGAATCGATTAAGTCGCTGCGTATGAAGTCAGAGCTTCAATGGCTTTAGTTGAATATGTTAATACATGTCAAAGTTTTGAATTCTTTCGCCAGATTGTTTAGCTCTGTTTTAAACTCGGTAAAATGAAAAAACGAATTCGAAGAGCTGTCCGTTATTTTTAGAAGTTTGCTGAAAATGCGGTTTGCTTTCTCAGTTTACAAGTTTGTTTGCAGTCTTGAATAAGAATAATGGCTCCCCACGAGGTTCGAAATAGCGGTGTGAGTTTTAGACTTTGTAACTTCATACATGAATTAGTTCTTTCTTTGCACTGCGAGAAATATAAACTAAAGTCAGGAACATCTTTGTAAAAAATGAAGAAAAGTATTTAGCGCAGAGAAGTTTATTTCTGTGGAATTTTACACTTAAAAGTATTTTAAACGCACTCGATTATTTCGGGATTTATCCACGCATAGCTGTATTCGAGAAATTACAGCAGAATTTGCTGAAATTTTCTAAGCTAAGTATGAAAACACTAGCAATACTGATAAATTACTAAAGCGAACATGTTAATTTGCATTTAATTGCAGCTTCGTAAAGCAAGAGATCGAGAACAAACATGGCACATTTTCAGTTCGAAGAAGGAATCAATGAATGCTTGAAGAAATTTGAGGCACCCCTGAGACAAGGGCCGGCCCCGCGGTGGCAACGAAAGTCAGTTACAATTAGCAATGGCCCCTTATCGCCAATTATCAACCAACAAACTAGAACAAGAACTCCTGGTAAAACAGCTCAGAAGAGCACAAAAGCTGCAACACCGTACAAGACCCCTATAAAAACATCTGCAAAGACTCCCAAAAAGACAGCAGCCACACCAAATCGCGCTTGTGGCGATCGCTTCATTCCAAACCGAACTCGCATGGACTGTGAGTGGAGTCACTTTCAAATCGTTCAAGGACAAGACTGTGTCAGTAACGAAGTGGAAATGGCTGACGAGTCGACAGATCAAGACTACGGTAAACAGCTAGCGGCTAATCTCAAAGACACTGAGTCTAAGATAATGCACTTCAGTACAGCGGCACCCGCTGCCAAGGACGGTAAGAATAAACATATATCAGTCACAAGCTTTTGAAATCATCAATTACAAAGTTTAAAAAACATATATCAATGTATGTTGTTCAGTAGTATGAAAGAAAGAATAAACAGTTGTCAGAAAAAATTGGTATGCCCCGTGCGGGAATCGAACCCACGTCTCAATGTTTAAGTAATGGTCTGAGTAAGAACTAGGGTACCTCCCATTGTTCTATGGCATCTCGCTTTTCCCACGCCAGAATGTTTAGATTTTCTTACTTAGAATACATCAACCTGCGTATAACATGGTTTTAAAGTAAAATGCAATGAAACTATATTTTAAAGTAATGTTTCTTTTGTGCTATAATAAGTTATCCAATCATAAGACTCCAAAACAAAAGCCAAGAAAACCTTTTTATTTTCAATGTTCCCCACGTGGAATTTTTCTTAAATTTAAAAACAAAAATGTTTCAACTGGAAGGATATGAAATAGTGAACTAGATAGAAAGAAATTAACTTATTTATGAAGATATGGTCGATTTTCAAGGCTTAGCCAATGAGATTAACGGCTTAACAATATCGCAATTAGCACCTTTCAGCATTCCATTGCCGTTTACCTGCCTATTACTCGGATCGTTACTTAACATTTTAATCGTATTTTGTAATATTGTTGTACCATGTAATTTAACGCCATGATAGATTTTAACCGCTTGAAATCTCTTAATAATCGCCAATGTAACTGAAAAAAGTGTCGTTGTAATATGAAGTCATACATCCATTCACTTAAGGAGGCATTCTGGTTAAACGCCACTTTTTGAAATTTTGCATATATAATTAAAATCCTCCATTACATTCACAGATATTTTAAAAGAAGTTAAACAATTAATTTTGAAGTTAATATTTGATAGAAAATCGCCAAACCGTCCCCAAACCAAAGCTGCCGGCACTTGCGCATGGTCAGGAGGGACGGTTTGGTGCTTGTCCTAAAACATTTCCCTCTTTAAAACTCGTTCTCAACTCTTTCACAATCCACCGAAATTTTAACCAGAATCAGGCCCTTCTAACCTCTCGACTATTTAATATGACGATGAATAGGATCATCTTCACGAGAATCATCAACCCGCCATAACCAAAATTGATACTGACACTGGCACTATTGCTATTGCTTGCATTGTTACTTGTAATGAATACGATCATCTTCACCATCATCAACAACATCATCATCATCATTATCATCATCATCATCACCATCATCATATCACCATCATCATCATCACCATCATCATCATCATCATCACCATCATCACCATCATCATCACCGTCATCACCATCACCATCACCATCATCGTCATCATCATTATCATCATCATCACCATCATCATCATCATCACCGTCATCATTGCCATCACCGTCATTAACATCACCAACATCATCGCTATCATAATCATAATCATCGCCATCAACTTCAACATTGTCATTAAAATTCAAATTAAATAATTTGTTCAAGGTATCTTGATCATTATTATGATTTGTACCGCGGTTATATGCAATGACGTTATGATACGACCTTCGCGGTTATGAACGCAATTTAAGTAATGTGGTTTCATAGCTCAGTTGGTTTGAGCACTGCATCGGTATCGCAGAGGTCACGGGTTCCTATTCCGTTGAAGCCTGAATGTTTTTCAGGCTTCTCTTTCGCAGTTACTTAAATTGCGTTCATAACCGCGAAGGCCATATCATAACGTCAATAGTTATTATGGCCCAAACAGAATTTTTTTCCCGTTATCACAGGGAGCCCAAGACTGCACTTGTTCAAGAGACCATATCGGGACAAAACTTAATTCCCATGGAGCCTGGTTCCGAGGTGCGACGTAACCTGGCCGAGATGTTAAACGGCACGTTTAGGGATAGTGAAATGTGAGTTAAGAGACAAAGTCTTTTGTATTTCAAAAATCTTTCCAAGTTTAATTGCGATTGGTTAAAACAAAAATTTTAAATAGCTTATGAAAATTTATGGTGGAGCATGTGTTGAGTTTCACGTCGTCACAAGCAATGGCGCCTTAGGACACATAGTCAGCCAGACAAATACTACCGGACGCAGGTTTGCATCAATCCTGAGCCCGCGAGCAACGACACGATTAGTTTGCGTTGACCTTTGTTGAACGCAGTTATTTTGTTTGAGTTATGTAAGGAGAAGTTAGATGCTGATAAAATGGGTGGAGCTGAAAGGGTTGATAAACATTTTTTTATTTCAGTGTTATTCGTGGTTTATTTCCAACATTTGTCCGCGTCCCGGCGAGCGGTGCTGCGACGCCTATCGCGGTACTGTTCAACGCCAGTTACGTGACATGCGGTCTGAAGCTGAGGGTGGGGAGTGTGCCGGGCTTTACGGGGAAGGTGGAGTGGTGGGAACTGACGCAGATCAAACCACCGCCCATCTTTGACCCTCAGGAGAGCGTCCTGGAGATGATCACGTTCAACAATCTTGTGCCACCGCTTCATTTCTCTTTTTTTGCCAGCACAGGGTAAGTGTCACAGTGTGGTCACAGAGTGTTTATTTTTGGTGTTCGTAATGAATATTGCGAGGGTTATGATAATGGTAATGGTAGTGCTAATGGTAATTGTACTGGTTGCGGTAATGTTAATGGTAATAGTTTTGGTACTTATTCTGGCAGTGGTACTGGCAATTGTAATGGCACTAGTTTGGGTAATGGTAGTGGTAATGGTAATTGTACTGGTAATGGTAACGGTAATGGTACTGGTAATTGTAATGGTACTAATTATGGTAATGGTAATGGTAGTGGTACTGGTATTTGTAAAGGTACTAGTTAGGATAATGGTAGTGATAATGGTAATTGTACTGGTAATGGTAACATTAATGGTTATGGAACTAGTAGTAGTATTGGTACTGCTGCTGGTAATAGTAATGGTATTGGTAATGGTAACGGTAACGGTAACCAGCAGTAACGGCAATCTTGTTACCAGAGAACGTTTTGATATTTTAATATGTTTTATCCTGGTTATAGCTCTATTTTTAGTAGTAACGGTAATGTTATCAAATGGTAGTGGTAATGGTAGTGCTATTTGGTAGTGGTAATGGTGATGGTTATTGTAATGGTTACTGATGATGATGATGGTGATGGAAAGCATAGCTGTTAATGAAGAAAATTCACCATAGAAATTATCCAAAACTTTCTTGTTTATTGAAATTTAAATGTATTTTCAAATGTTTGGTATTGTATGAGTAATAGCCTGAAGCACGTAACAGATTATGAAACTCGCATTTTAAAACTACGGGGTGGTTGGAAAATTAATTCGTACCAGATAACTTTGAATGAACATTAATAACGATTTCAAAATCTTCGAATAAAACTCAGGTTTGGCTCTAACTCGGAACTTTGTCCCGAACTCTGGTGTGACAATTATTTGACTCGGACTTGGTTTGATCCGAACTGGGTTTTTCACTCGGCTCGTATATGGCGCGATTTTGGAGCTTTGACTCTAAAGCCGGCTTTACACGAGGCGATTCAATCGACGTTTTTCCCTTGAAAATTTTCGTGCGAACAAGTTTTGGCACCAGTGGCCTTAGCGGCCCATTCAAAATAAAGAAAGGAGCAAAGCAATATGGCACTGCTGCAAAGACTACTACTATCATTGAATACATGCGACTTCGAACCTAACAATCAGCCAGGGTAAAAATGTAAACACTTGTATAAATTCAATTTTATTTAACTCAGTTTTACCTACAATAATTCATACACGCTGCTTAATCTTGATTGGCTAAAATTAACAAGCGAAAAAATTCGCAGCGAAAAACTAGAATTCAATCCTACTTCTTCGCTGGACCTTTGATCGACATATTTTCGATCGAGAAAACTAAATAATGTTTTTTCAG
>JAODFW020946666.1:0-10870 GCA_027575235.2 Palythoa mutuki
GACCTCGGAGCACAGCACCACAGCCAGATGGAATAAACTGGGAGTCGATTTTTGCTGAGGGAGGAAAACCGGAGTACACGGAGAAAAACCCTCGGAGTCAGATTGAGATCGACAAATCTCAGCTCACGTGCGGAGCCCGGGAGCCCATCACATCAGTTACTAGTGATCAAATTCGTAAAAGTTTGATAGACGTTTTTCGTAACTGGCAACAATTTCAGTTTAACAATATTATATTGTTTATATTCAGTGCCGGGATTAACTTCGCTGGCCTAGTTCAAAAGAAAATGTTCAAAAGAATATGTTACCCTAAACCAGGTGAGAAGGCTAATTTCAATGAAATCAAAACAAAGCTAAAATTCGTGGTTCTCATTCATTTTTTTCTGTAGTTTTGTTCAACTTTATAATCAGTTTTATTTTTCTCAGTATCATTTTTCATTTGAATTTTTTGATTTTCAAAATCTCGAAAAATTGGGTTAGCGACGGTGAGAGACATAAAAATGAGGTGGGGATGAAAAAGGAAGCATCTATTTTTCCAGCAAAGGAAACGGACTGCAACGAGCAGCAAGAAATTTTTTGTTTAGCCTCTTCAGTAAGAAAATTAGATCACCTTTAGGTAAAAATCTATAGTGAAATGTAGAGTCATAACTTTAAGGTAAAGATGCCTCAAAATTTTGTAAAGCTAAGCGCGTTTTTAAGCGGGAACATCTTGCCGACCGGAAGAAGGCTTTAATTTAAAGTCGAGAAATTTTAATGTCAGTCCTTCCCAGTTCCCTCCCCCACGTTTATTTATGGTGCTTGGCTGACCTAACTTGTCTTTACTTTCATTTTCAATTCGTTTTAACTTTCACTAAATGTTCACATCATTATTTTGTTTTCCGTTGTTTTTAAAACGCATTTCGAACTTAATTGATTTTTATTTCGATTTTATTTCAGTTTATAGTTTATAACTTTATTTTTAATTTATTTCGATTTACTTGAAAACATTGAATCTTTTCGTGAAATGTTGAATGACAGCGATGAGCCACCACACATATTATTATTAGAGTTTTCATGATTCCAAATCAGCTGCCCGTATAGAAACATACAACAGCAAACTAAAGCTGGGGGCACACTAGGCGATTTAATACGCCGATCGCAACGACTGGCGAAATTCGCTTAGTGTGTCACCCACTGCGATAGCGAATTTCGCTGATCGCAATGACTGGCGTATAAAATCGCCTGTATCTAGCATGTCAGATTCGAGCGATTAAATACGCCACGGTTCGCAGGCGATCAAATTCGCTGCGATCGGCCTATAAAATCGCCTAGTGTGTCCTCGGCTTAAGGTTTCCCGACACATCGCTTTTGTTGATCGCATGACAAAGCAATTATGTGCCATGGGAAGCAGATTCCTTCACACTTCATGGGCCGTGAGCACATACAAGTGTGACAAGTTTAAACTATGAATTGAAAACACTGATGTGTTGCGTATACTTCGTAAAAATGAGACGGGAAGTGGGAAAAAAAACTGGTAAATTTGTTTACGTTTGTCGCGGACGTCAGAGTTCTTTGTAAGTGGATAAATTGAATATCTTTAGAACTTTAGACTTGACCATTTCCAGCAGGTCAACATGCGACGTTTCGAGATAAGCTGAAAACAAAAGACCGTTTGTTTCAGCGTTTGTAAAGCTGACCATAAGAAATAAAATTTATATCTCTAAGTTATAGACACAGAAAAACTTATGACCATTCTATAGATCGAATGAATACTATGATTATTATTATTATTATTATTATTATTATTACATAATTTTCCTTATTTAGTTATTCATGTTTTATTTTTTTCCGATGAAGCACGTACACCAACAACCAATATAATTTTAAAATACGAGGCATTCTTTATTCAGTTTTACGTATTTTTTTTCGTATATTGACAATTTTTTGTTTATATTTTCTTCAAAAATTCAAGTTTGCAGTCCTGTCAGTATTTCAAAATCTCTTTAAATTCAAGATATGTGAAATAATTACCAACCCTACGTGCTGGCCGGCAAGTGCCAGTTTATGTTTGTGTTTTCATATCCGGTTTGCCGAGTTTTTCAAGTTTGGTTAGCGCACGTGTAACGCATTCGCTCTACGCATTCTGATTGGGCAAGACGGTGTCAATCAACCGGTGCCCCTTTGTTCGCAATTATATTTAGCTGTCAAAAGTTTAAACGAAGCGAAGTTGAAAATCAAGTTGAACAAAAAATTTTGATGGGAAGGTCCAGCGATCTTCGCTGTAGGAACAACCGACACTTCCAGTCTTCGTGTTAAAGAACTATTTCCAAATGAAGTGTATAGTTACCGAGCCGGGTGGCAAGTCGTATGAATTTATTTTCGCTGGAGAAACCTTGGGGCAGCATTGCTTGGACAAGGTAAACTTTTTTGCTGGCGAAGCAAAACTTTTCTCCACAGCCAAAGACGTTCTGCTTGTTAGAGTAATAGCTCTTACATGTGCTATTATTTGTTTCAGGTTTGTGAAAAACTTGGTATTTGGGAGAAGAACTACTTTGGACTTCGATATACTGTAAATGACACAAATGTTTGGCTGAATCTGAGGAATCCAGTGTTGGCACAGCTTCGACCTCACTTGCCAGGGAAACCCCATCGCCTTCGACTTGAAGTGAAATTTTTTGTCGCTCCCCAAGAACTTCAGCAAGAAGAAACAAGGTTAGTTAGTCGTACCTTTTGTTCGTTACAAAGTAAATGAATTTCCTTTGGAATAGGAGGTTTAGGCGATAGGTACCAATACGGTTTTACTAGAGTTTTCTGTTTGTTGTTGATAATTTTAGCGAGCTCGTTAATGTTTGTTTGAGTCACGTAGACATAAGATTCTTTTAATCTGAGTTACTTATTTAATTTACAGACGACAGTTCTACTTCTGTCTGCGATCACAACTAGCCGAAGGCAAGTTTAAGCTTGACAAAAGCACTGCAGCCAAAATCTGTGCCCTAATAGGACAAACTGAATACGGAGACTCGATTTATCCGCTACCAATACCTGATTTCATTGCACCCTGGACTCGTCAAGAAATAATGGGAAGGATGAGCGACGAAAAAAAAGCACTGCGAGGAATGAGTCAAAAGTCTGCACAGTTAGCTTTTCTAAATTTGCTTGCAAAAGAAGAACTTTATGACTGTGAAATTTTCAAAGCAAAAGCTCTTGGTGAGAAAGTCAACGTTGCAGTTGGAAATAGCGGTCTCAAAGTCTTCGAGCGAAAAGCAAGTGAAAACCTTCGGCAAACGTAAGTATTTTTAAAACCTTTTAACAGAATCTTCGTAAAGCCGTCTCAAGACGACGCTGGTTTTATGTCAATAGTTGGTGTAACTGCAAATTAGTTATATGTGTTGAGACAGTTAATGCTTGTAAAATGGCGTGTATTATTTGTCATCCAAGCTATAACCAGTTCGGATATCTTGCTTATTATGTTTTGATCAGAACAATGGATGCAAAAGCTCTGCTTTGATGGGGAACTTACGTGATTGGCTGAATGTATTTTCTGGTCAAATGTTAAATTATAATGTTTACCTTTCAAATATATCCTGATGAACGAGTACAAAGTGAAATTTTAAAAGTCGGATTATGTATTTGCAGCTGGGTGGAGCTAAACTTGGCTGGGCGCATTTCATGATCTGATGTAATGTTCATTATTTTGTTGGGACTATTTTTATCTGGGATGTATGATGAATTTGGGTGTGACTGCTATCAGGAAGGGTTATCAAAGAGTACATGCATGTATCTTCTTTATGTTTTTCCTTTACAGAATTGCAGATTGAATCAATATTTAAAATTTGGTCTTGAGAAAAGGAGTATGTACATAATATAAAAATGGATGGGAAAATGTACAATTTGAAAATTTTGTGAAAACCAGTTAGTGTTGTTTTTTTGGAATAAGTTTCTGATTGTTTGAACATTAACGAGTAAACAGATGAAAATGTTGTGGTTTGATTGGAATTAGTACAAAGCTGGCAACTGTCAATAAATTGTCACATGCAATATATAGCTATGTGACCTCACATGGAAGATGTTTATTTTTTCTGCTTTTGTATGCAAATTATTGTTAGCAAATCTTATATATTGTTAACATATACACGCTTTACGCTTTTTTTATAAGAACCAGTAACTTTTTCCAAGGCTCATTGTTCTTAATTTTTTGGCGACTTCAGCCTCAATTTGTTCTTAAATTGTTCTTATTTCTGTGAGTGGTTTTTATTTATGAAAAAACAAACAAAATAAAACAAGGTATTGGAAAATAAAATGCATTGCGCCACACATGTGTTGTACGGCTGAATTTATTGGCGAACTACCTTTGTTTGTTGAGCAGTTTTTACAATGAATCTTTTTTATGTTTTGTGCTGTATCGCTAAGTTTTAGTCAATATTCTACCATTCCTAGTTATCAAGCCTTAGCCTGAGCTTGTTCTTAAATTGTTCTTAAATTTTGGCAAATTTGAGCCTTGTTGTTCTTATAGAGTTGACATAAATAGCAATGAATGTCTAAAAATGACCGATTCTTTGACAAAAACAATTTATTAAAAATCTTCGTCTCATAATTTTATCCTTTAAGAGCAGAAGTTGTTAAAAGCAATTATTGCTATTGGGTATCAAACTTAAATGGCTGTGAATTTCCGAATGTCAACGGCTACTTTTTGAGAAGGTCTTCAGCTGTCACACGAATTTGTTATATTTGGCTACGATTTTCTTAGTAATTTTTTGAGGGATAACTTATATTTTATCTTTTCTGTTTTGGATGCCTCCATAACTGATCTGTAATCTAAAAAAAACAGCTGTGAAGACAGAATTTTTTTTCGTAAACCGCGAAGGTTGTTTCTGTGTGTTGTCAGGAAACCTATCGCGACTCAGTTCGCAACTTTGAATCTGTCAGTAAATGCATTAGCTAAATGCTGTTTCCCACTTTTAAATTCACAAAAACAACTATCATTTTCAAATTCTACAGTTGACGTCTTTAAATTGAGGACTACAAAGTCCTTGGAAACAAAATTAGCTCGCAAGAATCATTAATCAGGTTATGATTTTGTGATTTGTATTGTCAGATGTTGTGCGTCTTCCGTTATTAAAATTTGATGAAAACGTCCACGCAATGGAGAAGGCAAGCTGTCTAAATATTTCATTGGTCTTATAGTCGGTTGTCGAGATTTTAAGAGATGAAGACTCTTTTTAAGTATTTTAAAGATAACTGTCAATAAAATACAATAACTGAATAAGGGCTCTTGACGAACTCAGTTTTATCATTTACTCGTATTTTTAAGAAATGAATTTCGTTGCCGTATTTTCCGATGCTGAGACTTAAAAAAGCTTCCTCTAATCTGTCTAACAATCAAAGACAGTCGCAAAGGCTTCAACAAAGAACCAAATTAAATTTAAAAAATCTGAAACAATATTTTAAGATTTAAGACATTTTTATACAAGATTCTTCCGACGTACATGGAGAAATTAGAAAAAAAAAACAGGAAATAAGTTTAGGAAAAGTCTATATTTGAAGCAGCTTTAAGGATCTCGGAGAGCCGGAAAAGTCAAATTTAAGTCGAGCTAAGATTATCAAGGCAAACTAAAAACAAATAGTTTTTGTTTAAAAGTTGTGAAGAATGTTTTAATCGCAAAATATAACCGTCAGATAAAGAACGACCATTAAATAAAATTAAATCATAGAAGCATCACAGACTCAAGAAAAAGGCGACACCAATTGATTTTTTTGAACAGAAAAACGAAATCAGTTTCATTTTCAAAAAAATGTCCTTGACAGTATCAATATTTTTTGACTTTTTATTGGCTATTTATCTTGAAATCTCCTTTATTTGGGGTTATTAACATTAAATGCGCACTTTTATTAGCTCGCTTAAACGTGATAAATCATTAAATGTTTGTTTGTTTTTCAACTTAAGATACAAAGACAAAGATCGAAAATGCAATGAAATTCATCAAGCTTTCTGTGATTATATTTATAAAATATTGGGTTTCTCTTTAATCAAGCATAGAGTTTATTCGGTCAATTCGTTGCAAACCCACAATGTAGAAAAGAAAACTAACGGCAGTAATTATTGTATGGTTCTTATTGTCACAAAGAAAGAACAAATACTTATTTTGATATCGCTGGCTGGCAGTAAAAAACACCTTTGCGTGCGGTGAAAAAAAATCAAGTTTTTGAATAAGAATTGATTACCTCATAGGTTTTCCAATCAGTGGTTCAAAAAATTAAGACATTCCCGGAGTGACTTATCCGCTAAAACTGACCGTTTAGCAGGATATGGGTTTTAAAAATAAAATTTGCTCTAGAAATAGAACGGTTTTACAATATGCTGATAAACAGTCTGCTGAATAGGTTTTTAAAACTACTTCGTCTTGAATTTTTTCGCAATTAATTCTCGGTAAAATCATTAAAGCGCGCGCAGGCGTTTGTTAATTTGAAGGTCATAACTTTTTTTAATATTGGCGAACAAGCATTTGAAATAAAGTATAAAATCAGTCTTAGTTTTAGAATTAATTTGTTTATTTTTTACGTGCGATGTGTCTGGATCACACGAGAAAGTGCTTGATACTTTTAAAGGTAGAGTTGCGTAAAACCGGCTATAAGACTATAAATATGCCGGTTTGATGAAAAGTGAAACGTTAAAAACTGTCGCAACGTTTTTGACGATCGCATTGGAGTAAAACTTAAAAATTATGACAGTCTTTAACTTTTAACTTTTCATCAAACGTTTTTATAGTTTTATAGTTCTATTTATTTTTTAAACATTTTTCAAACGTGAAGAAATTTTTTTTGCAGTCAAAAAGTACTTTCTTTTAAGTGATATGTGTTTATTTTCTGGATTTACAAATATATATATATCTATATATACACGCTTTCTTTATAAGAATAACTTTATAAGAACAATGAGGCTCAAATCTGCCAAAATTTAAAAGCAATTTAAGAACGAGCTCAGGCTGAGGCTTGATAACTCAGGAAAAATTTTGTGGTAGAAAATTGAATAAAACTTAGCGATACAGCATAAAACATAAGAAGATTCACTGTAAAGACTGCTCCACAAACAATGAAGGTAGTTCGCCTCACTAAATTCAGCCGTACAATACATGTGTGGCTCAAGGCGTTTCATTTTCTAATACCTTGTTTTATTTTGTTTTTTCTTTATTAGAAACCGCTCACAGAAATAAGAACAAATTAAGAACAAATTGAGGCTGACGTCGCAAAAAAATTAAGAACAATGAGCCTCAGCAAAATTTACTGGTTCTTATAAAAAATAGCGTGCATATATATAGGCTCTGACCATGACCTTCGTGTTAATCAGTAATCTGATCAAAGCCGGTGGCAGGAACCGAGTTTTTCAACCCCGAGACACAAGATAATGAATGTTGGCAGCAAAATTATCAAATAAGGAAGCCTCATCTGTTTCCTCGGGTATGATATGTAAATAAAGCTCAAAACAGTTCAGTGCAAGATCAACCAATTAGATTTTAAAAAAGTGCTGCACGGCAGGCAATATTATCAAAAATTAACCCTTTATCGAACCCTTGGTTTAAAATATTTTCGAACAAATTCCCCACTACAAGTATGCGTAAACGAGATATTGACACTTTTTCTACTGTGTTTTTAAAACTCAACTAACTCACAAAATTGTTTGAAAATTGTCCACTTCGGAATTTGGTCACACAATGAACATTTTACTTTTGAAGACGAACAAAATGTGGAATGGTCACTTTATGGGGTTTCATCAACTGGTTCAAAAGTTAGAATGAATAACACCAAATCACTTCTACTCTTTATGACAAACAAAATGAATGGTAACTTTATAGGGTTTCATCAACTGGCTCAAAACTTAGAATGAATAATACCAATCATTTCTCACTCTTCAAGACAAACAAAATGAATGGTCACTTTATAAGGTTTCATCAACTGGTTCAAACGTTAGGACAGGTTTCGGCCTAATAAAAAACTTCGCAGTTTTCTATCAACCTCTCGTTTCAAAATAGCTGCCGCATCAACTTTTTTTATTTAGTAAAATATAGGAAATATATGAAAAAAATGTGTAATTTTGTCGATCAGCTCCGTGAGCTAAACCAAAGTGACTTGTTTGTTGTACTTCCTACGCCTCAGAAAAGCCGAAAAATAAAATGAAAACGTGAAAACTTCATGCCGTATTTACATTTACAAAAATTTCTGATGAGAAAGCGGGATTTTTTTGAACTTTGGCCTCCGATGTGCAGCTGGGATAAGAAGGGATAGGAGTTGAACAGGACGTGCTCAAAAACGTGTCTTAATATTTATTTTAAGGATCTTCTACTTAAGTAAACAAGAGATTAACTCAACTCACATGTTCTCCAGACTTGAGTAATTGCTGAAAATCTCGGCCGGAAGGTTAGCGATGAAGTTCATAGCCAAAACTCTAAAAATCAAACCATTGAAACAAATATTTGTCATTTGATTTTGACGCAAATCGAACTAACATTAAAACATATATTTATAAAAATATCAGTTTCATAAATGTTTTTTTTAAATAGTCCTTAACAATTATAACGGCTTGAAAATTAAGAGAGTCTGTTTAATGCCGCAGACCTGCGGATGTTGAATTTTGGCAAAAACCTTTTGATTTAGCAGTTTTTCAAGGTCAGAGACACCGCAACTTGCCATATTAAGAAAGTAACATTTGACAAGTTAATTATGTGATTCCATTTAAAACTGGGCATACTTTACGGCCAGTCATCTTTCCTAAAAACTTATCAATTCTGCGGTTTTTACAAATAAAAATCTGGCACGAGTCGTTGTCGACCGCGCGAGTGGTCCAAGTATATTTCGAATGATACATTCATTTTCATGATAAACCGAGCAATTTCGGGCGAAATTTTGGCGAAGCCTTTCAGACGTCACTTTGTTTTGAATCCAAACAAATATTTCAGTACAAACAACTGTAAGCAAAGATAACTATATGACAAGTTAAGAGAACATTTAGCAAAAGCACTGATAAGTTTAGATAAACAGTCACAGATTCCGAAATATGTTTTATGGTTTGTCTCAGTAATGTCGATCGAAGGACGGGTGCCGTGCATTTTAAAATTTGATTAATCGATCAAGCGAACGCAATGACAACCAAATACAGACGTTATCTGTAAATCCATTGAGAATTTATTTTGAAATGTTTATTTATTGAAATAGTTTCACTTGTAATTCTTTTGGAGAAAAACTAACGTTTTTATACCAAGTTTTCTTTGTTATGATAAATCATTTGAACTTCACTTAATTCGTCCCAACTATGCGTGGTCAGTAAACGTGATGAAGAAAATTGAGTGTTTCTTTGATACTAAAATTATCCGTTGATAGATTCTGTGAATAGAGTGAACAGGATTCACGCCAAGTTCAAAATTGAATGATTTCCGCACCTTACTTAAAAGAACTTTTTCGCAGACAATCAGGTATATTTTAAGTGCCGAACACAATGTTAAAGGCACAATTTAATACTTACATTTTTGAAGCTTCAAGAGGAATGCCCGTTGGGAAAGTTGTTAAGTTTTTCCCCATACAATCAACAGCTACACCATCCCCATATCTTTCTCTAACACATGTCCGACAAGCAGACGGACAGATTATCGCGTCCGAGAATCTAGCTTGCCATTCTACAAAACCAAGAAGAACAAAAACTCGCCAAAGCCATTGCTTCATGATAACAAAGTCTCTGTTAACTAACTATCGCATTAAGAGTCCTTTTCGATGCTCTGACCCCTGTTTTAGCTGAATGATTGAAACCAACACTACGACAAAGCCGCAGCTCTACTGCATCGGATTTCACACACTGTGATACACAACAATCAACCAATCACAATTCTCAGCTCTATATTTAGCTACAGAAAAGTGACAAATCAAATGCGTGGCTTGAAGTCTTCGCATATCTTTAAACATCTTCCGGCTTTCGAAATTTTTAGAATTCGTAATCGCGTATTCGTGCCAAGATTTTTTTAATATTCCTTTAACGAAATTACAAATCTAACGTTTGGGTTCTCCATCGATGTTGTAACTATTCGTTCGCCAAATTTATTCAGTTGCCAAACTCGCCATATGGTTCCCGTTCCATGCCTTGAGTAATAAGAGGCTTGCTGTTTATAAATAGAAATTGTTAATTACCTTTCCATATGTTTGTTTGTAGTCGGAACTGCGACCGGGGTTTGCTTGTGTTCCGCCCTTTCCACCTTCTTAGCTTTTGCAAAAAGATAAAATTTGCAAAAAGATAAAAGCGGTTTCCAAGCGCGTTAAAGCTGCCTCGTCTACAAATTTTGTATTCCCACGTTTCACTGACGCCACATATAAACGTAATATCCGAACTCTCAGAATTGTTGCTTTTTTTATTCGAATCTACTCGAAATCGATACCGGTCTTCCCGCGCGCGTGGTTGAAACGTGCACCGAACAAAGATCAGAAATATAAGTGTTTTGTAATTTGTTGCCATTGAGGTTTCTCTGGTCAGTTTTACATGATAACATGTTAATAGAGACCTTTAGATTCGACTACGAGTACAAGCTAAGATTTTAAGAGCGTACGCGCATTTACCAGCAAACTCGTTGTCGAGAGAACGACTTTCGCAACAAATCTCGTCCTCTCCACAACAAATTTGCTTTTACAAGCGCACGCGCTATTAAAATCTTGTACTCGTACTCGTAGTCGGATCTAAAGCAAAGGTCTCTAATACCACATTCACTCCGGGCGTTATCGACTAAATTCTTTGTTATAAGAACGTCTTATTTTGGACCGAGGCTGAATTTTGTTACACGGTTTCTAAGGGCCTGTTTACATGGTAAGAGGGTGACCCTAGGGGATAGGGGCACCCTACATGGTAGGGTTGAAGTTGCCA